>CAUYQG010085330.1:0-15945 GCA_963574415.1 Tarsius wallacei | reverse complement strand
TCTTTGTAAAGGTCTTTCACCTCTCTGGTTAGGAAGATGCCAAGGTATTTCATTTTTTTTGTGGCTATTGTGAATGGGATTGTGCTTTTTATTTGGGTTTCTGTTTGCTTATTAGTGGAGTAAAGAAATGCGGTTGTCTTTTGTGTGCCCAGTCTTTATAGGTATGCCACTGAAGCCAAGTCTTGTGCTGCCAGAAAGAAGAGTATGTATCCCAGAGGAAGGGTCCCCATACCACTCAGACCTCTAATGCGGCATGCTTTAAAATGCCCATCTATTTTTGTCAATTCAGTGAGTCTTCTTAGTTGAGCAGTGCTTGTCAAATTTAGAAACATTTGTATCATAGGAGAGAGTAAAATCCCCTAAGCCTTACAAAGTATGTACTGTGGCAGTTTTCAGGCAAGGTAAACAAACTGGTTTAGATAAAGGAAAATGGCGCTGTGGTAAGGCGTCATAGCAGAGAAAAGAAGGGACTCTGGGAACAGATGGCCTGAGTGCAAATGCTGATTCTGCACTTACACGTGTGCGACCTTGCATGAGGTTCTTAGTTCCTCTGTGCCTCAGTTTCCACATCATTGTATACTTCACAGAGCAATAAGGAAGATGAAATAAATGAAAATTTATAATGTGATTAGAATGGTTCCTGGCACCTAGTAAGCAGCATAGTTACCTGTTACCACTACTACAACCATCATCGTTGTTGCTGTCGTTGTCATGGTCATCTGGTTACTGTGCAATTGAATTTGCAACGCCTGGCCTAGAACAGTGATTCTGAAGTGGGGACAGTTTGCCCCCAGGAGACATTTGGCAATGTCTGAAGACATTTTTAGTTGTCATGATGAATGGAAACAGTGGTACTGGTATTGGGTGGGCAGAGTCAAGAAATCTACTTAACAGCTTACAATGTACAGGACAGCCACTGCAGTAAAGAACTTTGTCAACTATGCTCAGGCAGAGAAATTCTGACCTTGATATGCCATGTTTGCATTTCACTCTGGGATCTTACCACATATTGTCAGGTTTCGGAGTACAAGTCCTCTCTGCGGTCAGGACTCCCAGATTTTTCTCTGCTTTTCCCCTTCCTCTTCTCCCTCCTCTCCATTCTTCCTAGCTTTTAGGGAAATTCTCTCTCTTTTTTATTTACTCTGTTGTTGGCCTGGAGTGCAGTGGCACCCTCATGGCTCACTGCAACTCCAGCTCCTGAGCTCAAATGATCCTTCCATCTCAGCCTCCCAAGTAGCTGGGACTATAGGCATGCATCACTATGTCTGGCTAATTTGTTGGTTGTTTTTGTAGAGATGAGGTCTCACTCTGTGGCCCAGGCTAGTCTTGAACTCCTGGGTCCAAGTGATTCTTCCACCTTGGCCTCCCTAAGTGTTGTAATTACAGGCATGAGCCACTGGGCCCAGCCGAATTTTGTTTCATTTTGATTAGTTTAAATCTAAGTAGCCACTGTGGCTAGTGACTGCTGTCTTGGAGGGAGTGGCATAAGAGCACAGACTGGCTTGGCAGGCACACAGGACCTCTATACTAACTATTCACTCTGCTTTGGCAGGCCAGGGCACTCTAGATTCCATCCCTGGTGTTTCTGGGCTGCGACTTTGCCTTTTGGCCCAGGACCTAGGCCTTAAGACTCAGGAGAGAGAGAAGTGGAGGCATCATTCAGGAGGCTTCAAAAATGGGTGAGTAGTTTTCAGCATAAAATACTCTTTTCCTTAATTTCTAAAAGCAATCTGCCTGCTTCTTGCACCTTTGAAGAACTGATGTGATAGTGCAGGCTGTGACAACGCAGAAGCAGAATGTTACTGGGATAGTTGGCCATGTGTTCGGTGGCATCCTGCTGTGGGCCAACACTGAAAGGACAGCTCCTTCTAGAAAGGATAATGAGTTTCTCATGATGACATTTCCCCCCGTCTCTGGTATCTCCTACATCAACCACATGTGAGTGTCCAATTGCAGCTGGATGTCAAGGATGTAAACGACCCCCGTGGGCATTCTGAATTGCTGTGATTAGGGTGATCCCAACACATTCCAGGCCTGGCAGCTTCGCTTGCTCTTGCTACACACAAAAGGCTATGATGCCACGGCAGAACTAGGATAATGATGCAAACACAGAGTATGGTACACATGCTTTGCACACAAATATGGTCACCTGGCTGCAAAGTGACACCCCTTCGTGAAATTCTGAGAGTGCACGTGCAGGGTCCTTTTATTTACAGTGATCTCTTTTATAGAATTCTTGGAGGTCACCAACCACACTTTGGTCCAGTCTGCTATGTGTGCTCGTCTTCTATTTTTTTTTCTTTTCTTTTCTTTTCTTTCTTTCTTTCTTTCTTTCTTTCTTTCTTTCTTTTGAGTTGAGGTCTCACTCTCTTGCCTAGGATGGAGTGCAGTGGCATGATTACAACTCAACGCAGTCTTGAATTCCTGGGACCAGACAATCCTTCTGCCTCAGCCTCCCTAGTAGCTGGGACTACAGGCATGTGCCACCATGTTCGGCTAATTTTTTGATTTTTTTGTAGAGAGGAGGTTTCACTTTTTTGCCCAGGCTGGTCTTGAACTACTAGGCTCAAGTAATCCTCCTGCCTCGTCCTCCCAGAGTTCTGGGATTATACGTATGAGCCACCAAAACCAGCTAAGTGCTCATATTCTTTTCTACAGAATTCAGCCTTTCCCATCGTCCTTGATGCCCCATGGCATACGTTGAGCAGTTGAGCTCTAGAAACATCAAGTGCTCTGAAAGCCTCAGTCTCTTCCCTTTCTACTGCTCTAGGGCCACTTTTTTTTTTTTAAATAAAGGTAGAAGCTCTAATACAGTGACTAGAGAACCGGAAAGAAATCTCACTGCTTTGCCTCAGTTTGAATCCACCGAAAATGAATGAATGTTCAGCCTAGATAATTGCTTGCTATTGGAAAATGGTCTGGGGGTCTAAGGCAAATGGTCTGAGGAGGTGAATGGGAAGATCCGGCAGAGATAGGACAGAACAAGAGGCACACGAAGGAATCTCAGTTAGTTCTGGGCTCACGTTCTAGCTGTGAGCCTTAGGCAGATTACTAGGTCTCTCTGAGCTTATGTTTCATTTTATGGGTTGGTAAGAAGTTGAAATGAGGTAATGTATGTGATAGTCCTTAAAGAATGTTTGACCAATAGATAGACAGAACCAGTGGCACCTTCTGGTAGGGAGCCTCTGGGACCTGTACGTTTTTACAACTTTTGGTGGTAAGCCAAGATTTGGGGGAGCATTGCGATACTCGCCCAGTCACTCACAGCCATGATGTTGGCATTCCAAGAGGGAGCTCCATGGAATAAGCCAGTTTCAATGTTGCTAATAGCTCACCATCAGTAATGATGCAATAATAACTGAAATGCACACAGCCTTAATTATGAGCATTTACATGGGTCTAACAACTCCACAACAGTCCCATGGGTGTGGCTATTGTTATTTCCATCTTGCAGATGATGAAACTAAGGGCCCAGGAGGTTAACTGACTTGTCTAAGTCCACACTGCCTATATGTGGTAGAGCTGGGACTCAAATCCAGGGAGTCTGGGTTGAGGGTAGGCACTGTTAGCCATTGCCTCTTAGAGCACTGCTTTCAAAGTGCTGAACTCAATATGACGATTATGGCTGTAGCTAATAGTAACAATAGCAAGTAGGCTAGGAAATGTTTAGCTCCCTAAAAGTTTTATAGTGAACTCCATGAGAATCATGTTTTCATCCAGAATGCACGTGATCTTAAAATTTTTAAAAACACATGTAGAGGGGGGATTTTTAACAGGAAAACATGAATTCTTTATATTCTATATTTTTTAGTGTTGGAAAGAATACAAGAGATGTGAGAAAGGCAACCCTATGCAACATGGTGCTGATGACCTGGAGTTCTATTTTGCCTTGATAGACAGCCTGGAAGGGTGGGTCAGATAATGGAGAGACTTACAGGCTCAGCAAAGAAGTTTGGGTTTTGCCCTGAGTCACTGAAGGTGTTCAGGAGGGAACAGATGGGATGAATAAAAGTTCAGTTGTAATCAATCTGACAGTAGAGTGCAAGGTGAAGAAAGGACAGAGAGACAAGACAGGGAGGCCAGTGAGGCTGCTGCATGTGAAGATGAGGCCTGGGCTAGGGTTGAAGTAGAGGGAATGAAAAGATGGGAGTATCCAAAAAGGAAAACTGACAGGACTTGGTGATTCATTGGATCTTGGGTGGAAGATGCACACATGGAGGCTTTCAGCCACAAGCAAGGGAATCAAGAGAAGGAAGAGAATTCTGAGGGGCAGAAGATTCAGACTCATTGAGTTTTAGGTGAGACAGAGGCACTAAGTTGCAAGGCTAATAAGTAGCAGGAGAACTGGAACACAGAGTAACTCAGGTTTATGGTTTAGTAGAGAAATGGGAGTTGCCACACTGAGAATTAGAGAAGGTTGTGAGAGGGCTGAGAACCAAGAGATAATGTGAGCATCAACAAGGGTGAAGGTGGAGAGTAGCCCACAGAGCCCAGCAGGAAGATCACTGGTGATATCTGTGAATATAGTCAGGGTTCTCCAGAAAAAGAGAACCAATAAGATGTACATACGTACATACATATATAAAGAGATTTATTGTAAGAAATTGGCTCATATGAGTATGAAGGCTAAGTCCCAACTTGCAGTTGGCCGTCAGGAGACGTAGGAGAGCCAATGTGTAAGTTACAGTGAAAGTCTGAAGGTCTGAACATGGTGTAAATTTCAGTCCAAAAGCCAACCGACTTAAGATCCAAGAAGAGCCAATGTTTCAGGCCAAGTTTGAAGGCCAGAAAAAACCAATGTCCCAGCTCAAACAGTCAGGCATGAGGAGCTCCCTCCTATTAGCCTTTTTATTCTATTCAGGCCTTCAACTGATTAGAGGCGGCCTGCCTACATTGGTGGGGGGCAATCAGCTTTACTCAGTCTACCAATTTGAATGTGAGTTTCATCCTTGAACACCCTCATAAATATAACCAGAAAAATATTTGGGCACCCTGTAACCCAGTCAAGTTGACACATACAATTAACCACTATGAATGCTATGAAATTAGCTTATTGGAGGCTAAAGAAGAAATGTGTGGTAGGAGTTGGGCATGGTGGCTCATGCCTTTAATCTCAGCGCTTTGGGAGGCTGAGGTGGGAGAATAAGACCAGCCTGGGAAATATAGCAAGACCTCATCTCTACAAAAGAAAAAAAAAAATTTCAAAAATTAGCCAGGTATGGTGGTGTGCACGTGTAGTTCCAGCTACTCAGGAGGCTGAGGTGAAAGGATCACATGAACTCTGGGGTGTGAGGCTGCAGTGAGCTGTGATGGTGCCATTGCACTCCAGCCTGGGTGACAGATGAGACTCTGACAAAAAGAAAGAAAGAAAGAAGAAAGAAAGAAAGAAAGAAAGAAAAAAAGAAAGAAGGAAGGAAGGAAGGAAGAAAAAAGAAGGAAGAAAGAGGGAGAGAGAGAGGGAGGTAAGGGGGGAGAGAGAGAGAGAGAGAGAGAGAGAGAGAGACATGGAAAACAATGTGTGGTGGAGAAAGGATGCAGGAAGACACAAACCACCCACTTGAGAATGTTGGCAGCCAAAAGAAGCAAAAAAAAATCAGGTACTAATCTGAAGGGGCAGCAGGGTCAACCAACATTTCTTTAAATGATAAGGGAGACCTTCCGCCTTCATTCTTTCTTGTGAATCCATGTGGACATTCATTCCATCATTCTTATCCCCCCGGAAGGTTATTAAATTGAATAACAATTTTCCACTCTAATTATATTTGCCCAAAGGTAAGTTTAAGGTAGTTTGCATTCTTGGCAGGCATGCCAACTATTGGCAGAGGTAGGTGGTTCAGAAATGCTCTGGGGCAAAGGAAAAATCCAGTTCGTGATCTAAAATATGCAGTGGATACAGATTGCTGCTACTTGCAAAGATATAATCAAAGTTAACTGTTCTGTGTTACTCATGGCTTTTCATCATTGATATAGAATGGATCTGTTTCTTGTCAGCATGAGATCTACCTTAGCATTTACTTACATTCAGGGAAGTGCACCTTTCAGGCATTGGTGCCAGATGGGTTGGAAGAAGCAAAGAAAACTGCAGTTTTGTCAGCTGGATCTGGTGGTGAGTTGGCCGGGCACTGTGACATGTCCTTGCACTGGTCCCCATCTGATCAAGGCTGTGCTCACACAGAGGACTTGCAAAACCTTAAGGGTAAGGAGTAATGAAACCACCATTTGCTAGAATCCCAGTCTTGTGTTCCACCGGTAATTCCCCCTTTTCTCACACCTCTGCTCTTAAGCAGACCCCACATGGCAAGCTGGGTCTGGGCACTCAGCCCTGATGAGCCTTCTTCCTAACCACATTTCTTTCATCACTTAACCTCTTAAAGAAGACCATGCAAATACCTTTCAAATAGTACTTGTCTCCAGAAAGTCACGTGCCTACTGTGCCTGTATTCATATTCTAAGGGTCACATAAAGGTTGATTTTGTATGTTATGTAAGTTGTTGCCAGGCATGCCTGTTAACTGTACTGGCTCCACTGTTCCCTTACTTTTATTTAAGAGAGGGTCATCTTTATATTTCCGATTGGGACCCATTCATCAATTTATTTTTTTAATTTAAATTTTTTAATTTAATTTTTTATTTTAAAGATGTGGGGTATAATTCAGGGTTAAGTATACAAATGTTCATTATGCAAGTACCCTTGCTGATGAGATGTGCCCCTTACTCATTGATTTATAATGATACCCCCACATGTTTTTAGAGTTATCACTATATATTATTATCATAACATATGTAAAATATAATATATAGAGGTATCTCTTTTCTTAACCTTTTAAGTAATATAACTAGTTACACTGAAGTAGTCTAACAAAAGAATTTATTACACACTTGTGTGCTCAATATTAGGTTAAACCCCATGGGATACAGAGCAAATATAAAATATAGTATTGATACTCTGGTTGACCACACACAGGCTGGAGAAACAGGACCCATATACAACCAGTAACAATGAGCTGTCTTGGCTGGATTGGCCATGGGAGGCACAAACAGGAGACTGAGAGGCAAGAGGGCATTTCTTCCATGTTCTTACCCTGCTTCAGACTGGAAGGTTACATCCTTCTATGACTTGAGCCACTCTCCGAGTTCTCACTGGCTCAATCTGTCTTTCTGTTTTTCCTTCCACCTTAGGGGTAGTGAAGTCTTCTGCTGTTGTTAGTCTCCGGGAACATTTTCTTGTTTCTCCTCTTTCCCCCCTTCCTTAAATTGTCCTCATTTGTACTATTGGGGGTGAATTTTGTTTCCTCCTGGGACTCTGATGGATGCAGGGAAACTTATGAAGTTGCAGGTAGGGGGTTTCTTCACTTGTTAGTAAAGATTCTAATGTGTCAACCAGAACAAATACTTGTTTGATAGAGGGGAGAGGACTGGCCTTCCCCAGCAGGAGAGGAGGAGGAGCTTTGAAAGCAGACAGACTACTTACAGAGAGCAAAAGCAAGGGCTTAAAGTGAGCAAGTTGGCACTTTGGTATAGACAAGTTTGATCTGTACAGCTAATTTTTAGACTTTAAAAAGTTAAACGAATCCTTCCTGGAGGCTTGTGCTTCCTGTCCTGTCACTTGTTTGAAAAGAAAGCTACATCAAAGCCCCAGGCACCAGAATTCCCCAGAACCCAAACTTCACAGCCCTGCTGAGGGATACCTCAGAACCTCAATTAGGAGGACAAGAGAGGTGAGCAAGGAACCCCTTCCTGCTTTAATTACTCCTGGCATAATATTCTTTTTCAAGCTTTGCTAATTGAAATTAAACAGCTGCCACATTTGGACAGGGACAAAAAAGAATCAATTTTTCAGCTTTCTCTGATTTAATAGAGACTGACAGGCTGTGAGGAAACCAGGGGCAATTTCATTCCCATGACTCCTGGGTCACCAATGGTTGACTCAAAGCAAAACAAAGCGTGTCGAGGAGGCAAAGTCTTCCTTACTACAGCAGAGGCAATGCTAGTGAGGAGTTCTCAGGACAAATGGCACATTAAGTTAGTCTCATGGCCACCTTCACTAAAATGATCTAGTAGCTGACTCTCCAGTAGCCCAAGATTACTAAGATACCTACTACCATATGCTAGAAGGGGCTAGAAACAGTCAAGGATGAAAGAAAAATGCCTTCCATTTTTCTTTGCTAGGTAAGTTCTTTTACAGGTAGTAAATGGTGGTAACGAGTGGTTTTTATCACCCCAGAGTCCAGATTCATAAAAAGAGGCTGAAGAAAGAAGAATTTCTACAGTGCACTAAAGGATGTGTTAGATGAGTTCAGAAAAATGGTCTTCTTCAATCCCTACAGGAACATGGAGACCCAGGTCTTATGAAACAAACTGGACTTGGAGCTTGAGGGTTTGTGTGTGGTGAGGGTGGTTAGGGTGAAGGTCTTGGATAAATCAGTGACCAGAACAGTTGGCCTTCCTTCCTCCCACCTCTCAGTCTCAATGCACATAACACCAGCAGCAAGGTATCTATCCTCCAGGCAGAAAATCAGAAGCTTCTTCTCTGGATAAACTAGTTGGTCCCAGGCACTAGACTTCCTCATGCTGACATTCTTTACCTAATAACCTTAAAGTGAAGCCCATTAACTGACAAGCCCTGCTCTCACTCCCAGAGAAAATGTTCCTTGTTTAGAATCTCACATTTAAATAGAGTGATGGGCAATGATTTTTGCGGAAAACCTCTGAAACGGAAGTAAACAAAAACAGACAAACAGAAACAATGAACACTAAGGAAACAGATAATTTAGAGAGGAGAAAACACTTAAAAAAGAAACAATCTCTGGTTTAAATCTTTGAAGAGGTTTGAGATGATGTGCAAAGAGAGCAATGAGAACAATTTGGAGAATAAGAAATATTTCTTAGAATCTAAAAATAGAATTTCTACAATTTAATAATGTGGTAAAAGAGTCAGAAATAACATCAAGAAGATCCTCCCAGAAGTTATAGTAAGAGGTGATAGAAAATATGAGAGAACAGATAAGAAACATAGAGGATAAATCTATCTAGAAGTTGGCAATTAATGGTCCATGTGCCAAATGTAACCCATGACCTGCTTTTGTATAACTCTAAGCTAAGAAAGCTTTTTAAATTTGTAAAGGGGCCGGGTGCAGTGGCTCACGCCGACAATCCTAGCACTTTGGGAGGCCTGAGTGAGAGGATTGCCTGAGCCCTTGGGCTCGAGACCAGCCTGGACAACTTGGCAAGACCCCGTCTCTTCAATAAGTCAAAAAATTAGCCGGGCATGGTGGCACACGCCTATAGTTCCAGCTACTTGGAAGGCTGAGGCAGGATGGCCTGAGCCCAGCAGGTTGAGGCTGCAGTGGCTGTGAGCGTGCCACTGCACTCCAGCCTGGGTGACAGAGTGAGACTCCAACTAAAAAAAATTTTTTTGGGTAAAGGGTTGTGTTTTTTTAAGAAAGAAGAAGAGACCGAGCTCGGTGGCTCAGCCTATAATCTCAGCACTTTGGGAGGCTGAAGTGAGTGGATTGCCTGAGCCCGTGGGTTTGAGATCAGACCGGGCAACTTGGCGAGACCTCGTCTCTACAATAAAAATAAAAAATTAGCCAGGTGTGGTAGCACGTGCCTGTAGTTACTTGGAAGGCTGAGGCAGAAGGATAGCTGGAACCCAGCAGGTCGATGCTGGGGTGGCCTTGAGTGTGCCACTGCACTCCAGCCTGGGTGTCAGAGTGAGACTCCAACTCAAAAAATAAAAAATAAATAAAGAAGAAGAACTGATAGAGACCAAATATGGCTCACAAAACTAAAATGTTTACTATCTGGTTCTTTGCCAAAAAAAAGTCTGTTTATTCCTGTTCTAGAAGTTTCAACATCCAACAGAAAGGAATTCTAGAAAGAGAGAAGAAATAAAATGGAAAGAAGAGATTATCAAAGAAAATATGCAAGAACAATTCCCAAAACATAAGGACACGAGTCTCAGGATGAAAAGGTGCCTGGGGTATCCAGTACAATAAATGAAGACTGGGCTTTAACCAGGTAACACCATTGTGAGTTTCAGAAAATCTGGAGTTTTTTTAAAGAAAAAAATCCTGACAATTTCCAGAAGGGATGTAAAAACAGGTCACTTACGGAGAAATGAAAAATTAGACATCTTAATAGCTATACCTTATGCTAGAAGAAAATGGAACAAGGCCTTACAAATTCTGATGGAAAGCAATTTTTAACCTTGATTTCTATGCCTAGCCAAGTGTTAAGTAATATTAATATAAAGTCATTTCAGACATAAAAAGATTTACAAAATTTACCTTCCCAGTGCTTTTGTTAGAAAGCACTAGCTGCAGATGTGCTCCCCTAAAATAAGAGAGAGTAAACCAAGAAAGGAGATGTGGGATTTGGGAGACAGACTTCAACTCAAGAAAGTGGTAAAGGAAACTCTCAGTCTGCCAGCTGAGAGCAGGTCTAGAGATTTACTGGTCCAGATTACAGCAAGAGCGCCAGGAAAAAATAAAAGAATGTGGTAGAAATCTTCTAAAGTGGATTCTAGTGATCTCAGACTCCTAGTAGTCATCCCCCTCCTCTTGAGTTGGACCTAGTGACTTACTTCTATTATATATAATATGGTAAATATAATATGGTAAAAGGGATGAAGTGTTACTTCCAATATTAGGGTTTAAAAAACACTCTGGCTTCTATATTGCTCACCCTTTCTTGCTTTTTCACTTGCTTGTTCTGATGTTGTGAGTTGCTGTGTTGTGAGCGGACCTATGGAGAGTCTTACATGATGGGAAACTGAGGGAGGGCTCTGGCCAAACCCTAAGAGGAGTCAAATCCTGCCAACAACCATTTGAGTGAGCTTGGAAGAGGATCTTCTCCTAGTTAAACCTTGAGATGACTGCTGCCCTGATTGACACCCTAATTGTAGACTTGTGAGAGACCCTCAGTTAGAAGACACAGCTAATCCAAGTCTGATTCTTTTTCCACAAAAATTCTGAGATAGTAAATGCTCATTTGTTTTAAGCTGCAGAGTTTTGGGGCAATTTGTTACACAGTCATAGATAACTAATACAAAGAGGATGAGTAAAACCTGATATGATGGAGCATTTGAGGGAAAAGATCAAGGATAAGTAGGTAACAAACTTTGCACATAAGAGCAAATAGAAACTTACAGGGAATCCCAAAGTTTCACCAAAGAAAAAATGCAATTATAGTTCACTACTTGGTTCAACAGTGAATAGTATTAACATAATATACTGTTGTAAATGTTGAATATATAACTAAAAAGAGGAGTAATGTAAGATGGAATGAGATAATTAAGTTCTCATTTATCCTAATATGAAGTTCTGAATAATGTCCTACATTGCAAATAAAAAATAGCAGTTTAAATACATTACGTATAAGTGTGGAGGTAACTATCAGAAGAAATAGCTAGAAGTTGCTAGAAACAGCTAGAGTTGAAAGTAGTTGCCACTGTGGAGCAGAACTAGGGATGTACATAGGAGATAGGTAGGAAGGAGACTCTTGTTTTTCATTATAAATTTTTGATACTATTTGCATATTTAACTTTGCATATATTACTTTGATGCCAACTTGGTCATCTAAACTAATACAAATGAATGCTAATACAAATGAATGCTAAAATAAATATAAATACTTAATACATAGGCAAAAATTGAATCAAGAAAATTAACTTTTTTAGGTGTCAGAAATGAAAATAATTCATAACACATGACGTTATATATCTCATGGAAGTAACTGGAAAAAATTATACTTAAGGCCTGGAGTTTAATCCATCTGGGGCTAGGTACTGAGAAGATCTAGATGAGTCTTCCTGCAAACAGTGAGAAGATGGTACAGTCAGAAGAACCCTTATTAGCCTCAGATGCAGCATGGATGGGCTGCTTGCCCCAGGAAGAAGGTAGAAAAAAAATCATGAGAATTAGTATTTCATGTGTGTGGAACCAAATTCCTTACTAGGCATATCCTATGGAAACTCAGAGTGTAGCAATGATCATAAAAATTAGTCTGGAATTACTGAATCCTATACAGTTTCTAGCACAATGATGTAAGTGCATAATTAAGACATATTTACCATACAGGGCATGTGGAGAGCTCCACAAAAGATAATTTTTACTGAAGCAGTCTAACTGACAATGTGACAAAACACAGGAATAAATCCAACATTATGAGAGATGGTCAGCAGTACATCAAAAGGCAGAAATCACACCAAAGAATTAATAGAAATTCAAGTCATTAAAAAGGAACTTTAACAATGTGCCTAAAAGGCTCAAAAAGATAATGAAAGAAAGAGGAAACTTAAGGTACGATTAAGACATCATAAAAAAGACATATACATTCAATAGATAAAAATATAAGTCCCAGAAATGAAAATCAGTCATTGAAATATACCTTCAATGGTGGGTGAAATAGATTAGACATGGTTGAAGTGAGAGTGAGCTCATTGGAAGAGAGATCAGAGGAAATAAAAAATTCTATATAGAGATGTAGATGTACAATATGAAAGACAAGGAATGAGAAATCCTGGAATGAAAATCTCTAATGCATGTCTAATAGAAATTAAAGAAACAAAAAACAGAATGGAGAAGAGGCAATATTTGGAAAAGCAGACATTCCAAACATGAAGGAGGACATGGGTCCTTAAATTAAATAAGCATGCAGAGTCCCAAGAACGACAAAACAAAGAGAAACAAATTCAGACCCAGGCACAGTGTGGAGAAGTAGAAAACAATAAGGTAATTAAAATTTCCAGAAAGAAAAAACCCAGGTTGTCTACAAAAGAATAGCCATTAGTTGACAGCTAACTTCTGTCAGAATAATCATGCCAGAAGATAACAGAACAACCTTCAAAATGCTTAGAAAAAGTTACTGACAATCTTGAATTTTCTACTCAACTAAATTATAATTCAAAAAGTGAGGTGATATAAACATTTCCAGACATGTAAAGATAAAGAGTTTACTTTTCTTAGACCATCATTGAAAGAACAAATAGTGGAAATAGTTTCAAGAAGGCAAATTAAACCAGAAGAGAAGAGGATGTAAGAAGCAATAGTGAACAAAAAAGCAGGTCAAGCATGTTGGTAAACTAAATAAGTGCTAACTACACACAAAAAATTCCTACTCACTCAACCAACAAAAAAACTCATTTCGCTAACTAAAAAGGATGGTGAAAGAAAATACTAGTAGAAGATGAGAGGAGAAAGTTAGGAGGGAAGTTCAGGAATTTTAAGATCTTTGTTTTAAGAGGATAAAGATACTAATTAACTTTATCACCTTTGTGTGCATGTAAATGCTTTGCTTACCAATATCTGTTTTTTCTCTTCTTCCTGAGTACATTAAAACACATAAGAAACCACACATGTAAGTGGGATGTGACTGAGTCCTGTCCAATGGCACGTGGGGTGAAGGTAATATGTTCCCCTTTCAGGCTTGGCCCCGAAAATGTCTCATGTAGTCCTTCATACACCTTCTTCACTTGTTGGTCAGCTAAGTATTGACAACTCTGAGGAAATTCCAGGGGTCATAGAGCCACCAGGTAAAGAATCCTCAACTCCAGAATCACTACCTGGAGAGTGGCCCGAACTTTCCATTAGATAGAAACAATTTCATTGTGTTAAGCTGCTAGAATTTCTTTGCTATCACTGCTTAGTCTATTCTAATTGACTAATACAAAAATTGGTACTTTGAAACGGGGTGATGCCCTAACAAAAACCTACAATATGTGGCATTGGTTTAGTGGTCAGGCAGTGAGTGTCAAAGACACTGATTGGTGGCTAGGAAGTTGAGGCTCATGGTCTGCAGTGGTAAAACTATCGCCTGTGGTAACCAACTCTAGAGGAAGAGTCTAGAAAGCAACTATTAGTAATGTGTATTGGTTTTTATTGGCAGCCTTTGCTAAGCTATTAAGAAGATAAACTCAGGAGAGAATACGCAGGTTTGTAAACAGAAATAAATGAGGATACAGAGTGTCCAGACATTTGCAGAATCAAAGGGTTGAAAAAGTTCACTGCTTCCAGTAAAGAATAAATGACAAAGGCCCAGCGAAATGACCAGAGATCCTGCCCCATAGGATTCCAGCATTTGTTAAGAATGAGTGACTGTAGTGTACTCACTTTTTGTTCCTTTTCTGGAAGAGAATTTGTAATTGTAATTATTACAATCTTGCTTCTCTACAGTATATACATACTTTTATACAGTATATAAAAGATAATGTCTTTTAATTCACTGGTTGCCATGTCAAGAAGAGTCGCATGTGACCTGATAGAGAGATCTTTGCATCATCCTGATATCTTGGGCTTTGAGCAGGGATGCAGTGACTGGATGGGACTTTGGATTTCCCTTAGGGAGAGATGAGTATGTTCTACATATGGGAAGAAGGAAAAAACAAAACAAAACAAAAAAACGAATACTTGGTGACCAGAAAGATGAACTGTGGAAGAGATTGCTAGTGCTCACGAATATCAAGTTCTTGCCTTCTTGGACACATAGCTAATCTAATTACTCTGCAATCCTTGTGTCTAGGTGAAATCGCATGATTGAGTCTGGCCAATGAAGCATAGGTAAAGGAAGTAGTATGCTGGTAAATGCTAAACAATTGACTCTCTAGAAAAAAATATGCATATGTACTTGAGTTTATGATAAGTTTGCTGTTATAAGGTATTTGTAGCCCATTATTGACAGTTAATAATATTATAATTACAGTTAAAAATAGATAATATTGTTTCTTATAATTTGCATATCTGATTCTCTCAGAATGCTTTCGATGATTTTCACGCGTATCAGAATTTACTTCTGTATCAGTAAGGTGGGCAATTTCTTTGCTGAATCATGTAATAGTTTTCAAATGCTGGAATAATATTTCCTCAATAATTTGTGCTATTCATGATGTAACAGCTATGGATTCAATATGCTTCTAGTTAATCTGCATTATTAATACTTTATAACTTTTAAAAGTCTCTAGGAAATCAACAAATCAAGCCCTGCTTTTAGCATTTACTAATTTCCATGGTGTAAATACCTCCACCATGGTCGAATTCAAACTGTCAACTTGAGGCCACTAAACAGAGCCAGGAAGAAATACACAGTGGTCGCCATTCTACAGTATTTCCTACTGATAGATATGAGAGGCATAAATAAGCTGAAGCTTAGATAAGAGTAGAACGTAGTAAAATAGGAAGTGATGAAGTTTGAATAATTACAGGGTGAGCATCTCTAATCCAAAAATCTGAAATCTACAATGTCCCAAAATCTGAAACTTTTTGAGCAACAACATGACACCACAAGTAGAAGATTCCACACCTGACCTCATGTGATGGATTACAGTTAAAATGCAGGTACGCACAGTGATGAAGATGGCATTCTTAAGACTAGAGATGACATGGTGAAAACGTGTGATGAGCTTAGTGAAGGACTCAAAGCAGTGCACATTTGCAACAGAATAAGAAATCATGTCAGTTTAGAAAATAAAAGAGAGACTTTTAAAACAAAAACCGTTATTAATGAGGCAGATGACTCTGGAGGAAACATCTTAAAAAGCCAGCAGAATGCCTCCTCCTTCCTAGAGGACCCATTTCCTGGTCTCTCAACTGCTTCTGATGTTTCTTTTCACCTAAAAAATAAAATAAAATAAAATGCAAAGCAACCTTTTAATCAAAACATAGCATTGTAGGTGGAAACTGAAAGTCTGCCATTGTTTGTTGTTGCTGTTGTGTAACAGTTGATACAGGTATTCTGGTGATGTTACTCTGCTGCCAAGTTACCCTCTGGACACATTGTTTTTCACTGTATTAATGGGATGCCATTTTTTTTTTTTTTTTTTTTTGAGTTGGAGTCTCACTCTGTCGCCCAGACTGGAGTGCAGTGGCCGCTCCCGGCCACCGCAGCCTCGACCTGCTGGGCTCCGGCGATCCTTCCACTTCAGCCTTCCAAGTAACTGGAACTACAGGCG
>CAUYQG010085328.1:0-16524 GCA_963574415.1 Tarsius wallacei | reverse complement strand
CCGGCCACCGCAGCCTTGACCAGCTGGGCTCCGGCGATCCTTCCGCCTCAGCCTTCCAAGTAGCTGGAACTACAGGCACGCACTACCATGCCCGGCTAATTTTTGATTTATTGTAGAGATGAGGTCTCACCAAGTTGCCCAGGCGGGTCTCGAACCCACGGGCTCAGGCAATCCACTCACCTCAGCCTCCCCAAGCGAGGGATTACAGGCTGAGCCACCGAGCCCAGCTCGATCTATGATTTTTTTTTAAAAGGTTCACTGTTACTTCCGATCTTCCATCTACCAGTAATAATGACTAATAGAAAAGTTCATCCTATAATTTTTATAAGTAATAAATAATAACCAAGGCCAAAAGTAATGGTGAGAACTACACCAAGGTTAAACGACCATTTCTACCCTCTACTTTCAGGCTCAAGAATCCTAGAACTAAATCTAAATTGTGAAATCGGAGTCTGTCCCCAGCCAGAGTAGCAGACTTAATGCATCATTAATCTGTTCTGCTATCAGCCGTGCATTGAAACAGTCACAGTCATTCGATTTTTAAGGAAAAGACAGTACCACAGAAGTATATTCCAGAGGTCTTTCCATAAAAACCATCCTGTGTGCTCCATCTGCATGTGCAATCTGCTTGTGTATTTTCAGCCAGCTTGCATGGGCAGATTAATGCGTACAATTAGAAAGCAACCTCACAGGCATTCGATAAACTGCCTTCATTATTACACTCAGGAGAGTCCCTTTGGATGTCAATAAAAGCCTAGTTTTCTGCCTGTTAGCTAAATAATTGACAACACTAAAAATAATCAGAAGCAAATGAACAAAGTCAGGAACAAGGTGCTAAGAAAGAGCCCATTAAGATTCTCGTGGTGAAACCCCAGGTGGCTATCATGAGCATTTTCTCCAGCAACTTGGATTTGTAGTCTGCTCAAGTCCATGGTTGCCCTTCCCTACAAAAAATTTTAAAAAAAATTTTAAATCGTTCCTGGCTTACAATTTGAACCACATATCACAGCATGCGGAAACTAGCAAGGTACTGACTAGTTTGAAAGAATGTCTTATTTATGTTTCTATTTTGTGTTCCTTCATTTGACAGCTTCAGGAGAATCTAACTGATGGTGGGTGTAGACAGCCTGGTGGGTCTGGTGAAACCTTTGTGCTGTTAAAAATCCTGACAGCTTTCCCAGACATTTTCTCCACCACAAACTGATTCTAAGAAGGTGTGATAAAGACTTGTAATACAGAAGACCCATCTTTTCTAAGTCCCTATTATATGTCTAGCTATATAATGGTCACTCATTTCATGAGCTATTGGTCTTTTAATTTCAAAAGTAATTCAAAACACAATATTCTTTTAAAATTTTTTAAAAAAGAACCTCATGCATATATCTTTTCTTGTGTTTCTCAATATGTTTTAAAAATCAATTTGAGAAACTTCTCATGTTTAGTCAACTTCTCTTTTTCCTGGCTAACTGGGACTTTCAAGATAAGGAGAAGAAAGAGCCGGAGTAAAATGTGCATGTAATTGAATTCAACTCCATTGATAGTGCGCCAGGTGGCTGAGGGCAATTTTTTTTTTTCCAGGAAAAAAAAGGGTGATTGATCTTTTATATTTAGTAAAACACAAACTTGAGAAACTGGAAGACTATGAAAGAAAGGAGGTTGGGCAGCACTACTTCTAACATCTTTTAAAACTCCAAGAATCTCTCATCCTTCACCTTGCCATGTTGAGAACTCTCCAGAGAATGAACCTGTTCGACTCCACTGTCCTCTACCTAAGACCCCTCACCGGTAAGTAGGTATTTCCTCTTCTAATGTAAAACTAGTATGCCACAGAATAAACTCCAGGCTACTAATGCCTCCAGCCAGTCCGTTATATTTCTCAACTCTTCAGGCAGAGCCTAGAAATAAATTCTCATTCTTTCTCTATCCCTGAAGAGGGAGGAAATGACACATTAACATCCTTAACTAGTACCTCCCTCCCGCCATTTCTTTCTTCAAGACAGTCAAATTCTCTGGGTTTGTAGCTTCCCATCAACTTTCTTACTACCATGACAGCCTTAGAAGAGTAGAGAGAGACAGGCTATGGATTCTGTAACTAAAATGGCAGTGTTTTCGCTAAGGAGGATGGCACCACTCATCAACACTTCCATCCCTATCCCGTCCCATCTCCCATCCATTTTCTGGCCTGGGTAACAGAAACCAAGTACCTAACTTGCTAAGTAGTAAAGTAGAGAGTTGGAAAACTTCTTTTCCATTCCTTCCTCTGAGACTTAAGGCAAGAAGGAGCTGCTTATGACACAGGCAGAAAAATGTCACTGGTATGAGAAGCCAGAGGGTGCTGTGTCTAGAGAAGGAATGTGTTCTAGGGTGTCACACATATGCTTACCGCTACATCACTGTGATCTTAAATTCTTTTATTTTTTTATTTTTTATTTTTTGAGTTGGAGTCTCACTCTGTCACCCAGACTGGAGTACAGTGGCCGCTCCCGGCCACCGCAGACTTGACCTGCCGGGCTCTGGCGATCCTTCCACTCAGCCTTCCAAGTAGCTGAAACTACAGGTGCGCGCTACCACGCCCGGCTAATTTTTTGATTTTATTGTAGAGTTGAGGTCTTGTCAAGTTGCCCAGGCGGGTCTCGAACCCACGGGCTCAGGCAATCCACTCACCTCAGTCTCCCAAAGCGCGGGATTACAGGCTGAGGCACCCAGCCCGGTTTTAAATTCTATAAACGAGGGACAACAATGGGGAGAGAGAACAGGAGGCAGGCAATGGAAATTTCATATGAAAATGAGATGCTAGGCAACCCCTTCAGGCCCCCTCCCACTGTGGGAGCTTTTCTGTCCTCAATAAATCCTGCTTTCTCACTTAAAAAAAAGAAAAGAAAAAAGAAAAGAAAAAAGAAAGAAAGTGAGATGCCAGACTCGGTGACTCAGCCTGTAATCCCAGCACTTTCGGAGGCTGAGGTAAGTGGATTGCCTGAGCCCATGGGTTCGAGACCAGCCCGAGCAACTTGGCAAGATCTTGTCTCTACAATAATCAAAAATTAGCTGGGCATGGTAGCACGCGTCTGTAGTTCCAGCTACTTGGAAGGCTGAGGTGGAAGGATCGCTGGAGCCCAGCAGGTTGACACTGGGGGGACTGTGAGTGTGCCACTGTACTCTAGCCTGGGTGACAGAGTGAGGGTCTAACTCAAAAAAAAAAAAATAAGGAAAGTGAGAGACCAGTTACTAGTGCTGGTGGGACCAGAAATCTGTATACAGTCTCTATAAAATAAAATGTGTATTATCTCATTCAATAGTGACTTCTGTAAGAAGTATCATTTCAAGTCCCTATGTTATTTACATAAGACTTTTAAAAAATTATTACTAATGGCCTATAAGATATATCTTATCATTTCTATTTTTATTTTCTTTTTTAACAGTAAAGTTCAAAGAAGTTTCACAGGGAGCTAGGACTTTGAACTCATATCTGCATGGTTCTAATTCTACCACATTTAGAATTATCATAGGGCCAGAAATAGTGTTCTTTGTTTTTATCTTCTTTCAATTAGTGTGCAGGAAATCTAGATATCAAGAGTTAGGACGTGAGCTTATCTTTAAGTCCTACATAACAGAGATTATCTACATTATAAAGTATCTTGTAGTTTCCCTACACATATCAACTACTGTTATTCACAAATCATACTGGAAAAATTACATTGGTATATGACCACCCATTGGGAGTTTTGCCAATAACCGCTAAATGATTCCTCAATTCTTTTTTTTTTTTGAGTTGGAGTCTCACTCGATCGCCCAGACTGGAGTGCAGTGGCCGCTCCCGGCCACCGCAGCCTCGACCTGCTGGGCTCCGGCGATCCTTCCGCCTCAGCTTTCCGAGTAGCCGGAATTACAGGCACGCGCTACCATGCTCGGCTGATTTTTTGATTTATTGTAGCGATGAGGTCTCGCCAAGTTGCCCAGGCGGGTCTCGAACCCGCGGGCTCAGGCAATCCACTCACCTCAGCCTCCCAAAGGCGCGGGATTACAGGCTGAGCCACCGAGCCCGGCTAGCATGTGCATTTCAAAGGAGCAAAATATAACGAATAAAAGTAGAAAAATACTGTGTATTCATAATAAAATACAAGGCAGAAAAAGTATGGATCATACAGTAATTACAGCTAACAATTTTTTGTCATTGGCTTTTTAAATAACTTGTTTTTTATTGCTATTCTCTCTTCTAAGAATCACTGCATTTACTCTTCATAATAACCCTATGTAGTATCTTATTCTCCATTTTACAGATAAGGAAACTATAGCTTAGGAAAGTACAATAAGTTGCACAAGGCCACATAGCTAGTAAGTGGATAGGTAGAACTGGACCATTGTCTGTTTAAGCAGAAAGTCTATATCTGCCAATACCTTTATTAAATAACATTCATGGTCTATGTATCAAAAAATAATAGAAAATAAGACTAGCAAGATAAATTTCTAGTTTTGAAATTCCTGACTATTCTGAGTTACTTATGAGTTATTCACAATACTTATGCCAAGACATGACCATCCCTTCTGACTACATCTGGCTCCTGCAACTGTCTCCATTCTCAATTGCATTTATCCCAATGTAGTATCACTATAAAATATATGATTCTCTCAGACTAGTCTATGGATATAAACAATTTCACCCATATCCATAACTCTAATATGTAGCCTAGATTAAGTAGTCGCTCACTAAACAAATGTTGAATGGAATCAGAAGAGGAATGAAATCACCCTTTTGAACTATCATGTCACTATTTCATAAAGATTATTCCCAGGTGGAAAAATATTGACTTGATGTTAAAGGAAACCCTCTGTTTTCTAGGGTACCACATCCTTATCTGTTAACAATTTTGTGTTTGGAGAAGCAACACAATATAGTGATCATCAAGAAAACATTTATGAGTTGCTGCAAATTCATATGAAATAACTAGATAGTAGCCTAACTTCTTATTTGAAAAATCAACTCCCACTTGTCTTTTAAAATTCATATTGAATCATAAGGTGTGAGGATTAGACAGAAAATCAAAATACAACATATAACCCTTTATGATCTGGTGGTCAAATTAGCAGATGACCACTACTCATTAACATAATTTACACACTTTGTAAGTCCTGAGGTGGTTAACATTACAAACATTTTGATAATTTCTTTATAGATGAAATAAAGTTTCTATGGGTGTGTTGAACTATTAATAGCTTCATTCTTTCCCCTTTAGGATTTTATACACACTGTCTCCATAACCTTCATGTTGTTGGAACACATTTTAGAGATAGTTTTATTATAATCATGACTATTTAGTATTCTGAGAATTAATTACTTTGGCTAGAACCTGCAGTACATCTTAACTGCTGCATTCTCCTCTAGGGTTGTCTGGGCCAGATCTAATTACCAGAGAAAACACCACCACCTTCAGTTGAGCCTCCCTGACATTCCTTCCATTAGGAACTGACTAGTTAACTGCTTTTTTTGTGACTCTAGCAGGATAAAAATAAAGGTAAACTAATATGGCTCAAGATTTAAGAAGCAGAAAATCAGGCAACTCATTCCTCTCCTCTTATGCCCAGTGAGTTTGCATGCATCTCTGAACCAGATTGGCTGTATAGTATTTATACTTATCCATTTTATACAACAAACTGCTATGGAATGCTACTATTACTGTCTTCATTTTATATGAGCAAACCAAATGATAGGGAGTATAAGGAATTAATAGCCATTAATAACATAGCTAGGAATTTGATGTTCAAATTCAGGTAGAAAACACCATAGGTGATATCTTAAACACTTTAACCATTGCTTAAACACTTTAACTATTGCTTCTCCTACCACAACCACCCACTAGCCCTATTTCTTCCGGGACTGCTATCACCGTCACTCTTGACTGCACTCTTTACCCTTATTGAGAATTTCTTCGATGTCAGGCATTGTGACAAGGACTTTACTAATATTAATTATGTCTCTGGAAAAGTGATTCCTATTTTGCAGACTCAGAGAGGTTAAAACTAAACCCACTAAAATGAGCCTTTCTGAGGCTCAAACTGAGGCTAAGAGAGGTTAAGTAACCATAAGTAACCAAGATTATGGAGCTAATAAATGCATGTGGCCAACAGTCAAATCCAAATCCCTGTGATTCCAAAAATGGGCTCTCAATGGCCAGATGAGCCTTTTCTTGCTTTACATCCCAGTGTTCTCAACCAGGATCCGTATTCTCCCTAGAGGACATTTGAAAATGTGGGGATATTTTGTGGTTATCTCAAAGCATTGAAAATTTACTATCAGAACTCAGTGGTGGTTAAACAGAATTCAATGAACTGGAATGTCCTATTTGAGAAACACTAAATTATCATTTTCAATATTATTTCATTTTCCCATCACAAAGTTATTTCTCATATTGTGCATTAGCTGAAGTGTTTTCACACAACTGTTGCCATCTTCCAAATCTAGAGGGGCTCTGGAAAATGGTGAAGGTCCTTTAACATGAGTTACACATGGTAGTGATTTTTCTCAGGCTCTAGTCAGTTATCATTTATGGTCCTCTAGACATGGGGATCATTTTTAGTTTTTAATAGCAGATAAGGGCAGCTGATATGTGAATACTGCAATTTAGACCTTTTGATCTTCTCTAAAGTGAATGATTCTGATAACTGCCTAAATCAATTATTCAATGAGAAAAATACAAGATTGCTGTGATACATGATGCAGGAATTGTTTACTGTTGCTATTGGTATTGGTGATGATTGTTGGTGATGTTTGTTCACTTTTAGATATTCCAGGTAGAAATCTATTTGTCTGCTTGTACCTATTGCAGCCACTTGAGATGTTCACACAATACAACAGTTGGAATTCTTCACTATATCCCTTTTGATTTTACAACTCCTCCCCCCCACAATGACTGGTAGTATGAATGTTGTTTTGTAAACTATTACTACATGTTAATGAGCAATGGTTTGGGAAGGAGATAAATGTGATGACAATTAAAAGGCCAGTAGCTGGTGGTATAAAGATCTTTGTTTTCAAAGGATAACTTAGCTACCTCATAAGGTGAGAAATATGTTTAAATCTCTTGAGGTGATTATTGTTATAAATCAAATGCAGAAAGTGTTTTGCTTTTCCTTGAAAATAGAGAAGAAAAGGGGAAAAAAGCAACAGTAGTGTTGCCATAGGGTAACTCATGGAGAGAATCTATTTCAGGTGCCACGTTTATCAATCTTAGTGAATTGGCACATATTTCTCAGAGGCATTATTCTCACAATGGTCCCGTGAGGTCAAAGTAGCATTTCACAGATGAAGAAAGTAAGGCTTAGAAATTTTAGTACCTCATCCAGGTCATAGAGCTAGCAAATATCAAAGTCAGGATTTTAACCCAAGACAACCTATTATGAAGGCCTACGCTGAGCTCACTAGGCCATGCCAAGTTAACCAAGATGATGGGTCAAAGGAGTGGTAAGCACACTTTACATTTTGTGTATTATCTAAATATTTTCAACAAACATTCACATACCGTATCCATTTGTTCTTTATAACACTATCAAGATGTAGTTAGGGAATAAAAAACTGATTTTTTTACATAGTAGGACAGTTGGGATCAGAGACATGAAAGCAGTGAGGATCAGAGATGTGAAGGAAAGAAACTTTCCAAAATCACACACAGAAAATGATGCTTTTCAGTATATTTCATTTCTTTGATAAGTAAAACTGATGTTTATAGCCTCAAAAATGCACTTGCATTTGTAAATCAGTTGATTTTCACCAACCAGAAAATAAAAAAGTTTATACTTAGCAATGTAAGACTTATGAATATCCACAAAATAATACTTAGCCACATAAATTGTTGATTAATTCTTCAATAATTCTTCTACAGATGGGTTACATTAGCTGAAGTGGCATCCTTTGTTCAACCAAAAACTATGTGCTCCCCCATGAAAAAAACACTTAAATATCTCAAAATCTTAGCTTTCTCATCGGTAAAAGACAGAGATTATAAAACATTTTTATTCACAAAATAACATTAAGAATAAATTTAAAATAATTGTAAAACATTTTTATAAATTTGAAATTACCAAATACAGACTGGTTTACACTTCTGTTTCTTCTGATTTCTGCCAAAACTTTTAAAATAGTAAATTATCACAAACATTTCATCAACACATACACCCATTTGCTAGTGATTCTGTTTACAAAATATGTAAACACAATGTTTTCCCAGTTTGATATTAAAATTCGTAATTCGGGTTTTGATTAGCAACATTTTAGTAAATATTTTTTACAGCTTAGTTTCTTATTAACTAACTTTTGAGAGGATAAGACTTAGTGTTTGGGAAAAATCTTGCTCTGAATTTGGCTTTCCCTTTCGGAAATCAAATCAGAATGCAAATTTTGCTTTGTTTTTGCTCAAAAGTTATAACAAATAAAATGATAATTTTACATTAGTCAATACTATCCATTGAGAATTTTTTTTTTCTGCTTTTTTTTAGCACGCCTTTTTCAGACAGAAAAAATTGTAAAACAATTCTGCTCAGAATTCTCCACCTCATCTCTGACTGGGTTTTAAATCGGAAGTAAACTCTTTTGGGATAAACACATTGATTCTGAGATAACAGCTTCTGGGAGAAATGTAGTAAGAAGCTGGCTCTTCTCAGATGGGTGGAAGTAAGTACAGAGCGTTACTATGAATACAGTCCTGAGCTTTGAATAGAGACCTGCTGCTTCATGAGGCATTACACATATATCAGGACATAACCCAATAACCACCACATCACTCCAGCATTTCTAGAATTAAAGCAAGGAGACTGTGGATGCTAAAGCACCTCTATCTTGGATGCTAATTTGCCATATTAATTTTTTATTAACTCTGTTATGGAAAGGCCTCTAAGATTTCTGGATGAACTACCCTTCCTTGTGTAAGAGCAGGTACTTTCTGTAAATCCCGCCTTTAGGTCAAACAATCTTGCTGTCATTAAACCTCAATTGTCTTGCACATCCTTTCTGAATCACATTTTCCTTATGATAGATAAGCCCTGGATATGGGTGGTAATGGTGCTGGGATCCACCATCTTGTCTCACCACCACCTGAGACACAGACATAGCTACTGTTCATAAGTTCCTATTAAATGTTTCCTTCTAAGAAACTGGATATGTTAGCCTCTTTCTTCAGTCTCTCAGCTCCTCAGACTTTTGGGTGTAGGTTTGCATATACTTGCTCACTATGAAACAAGAGACTCATGCATTCAACCTAGGACCAGGAGAAAATAAGAGAAGGTATGTTGGCACTTGTAAAAATTCCTCTCCCGAGGGGAAAAGAAAAACAACAAGTGGCAGTACTGTAGTTTCTTTTTGTTGTAGCTAATAGTATATGAGCCTTCTTTTCCCTTCTTAGGAGCTCAGTGCTACAGAGTGCTAAATTAACCTGTAAGTGGACTAATGGGATTTTTAAGTTATAAATTATGCTAGTTAACCCACAGGGGTCATTCTGCAGAAAACTCCATGTTTTAGAAAATATAATAAATACATCAATATGTGTGAGACCCATAACAATTTTTATAGGATCTGGGAGAGTGAGTGATGGCATAACTCAGTTTTACTACGATTGATGCAACACTGAAGTGAGAGAAAGCAAGATGCATTTATGGAACTGAATCTGCTCTTGCCACAGACCATTAGAAGGCAGCCAAGAGGAGGTGCGAAGGGCATATTATCATATCATGAAGGGCCTGTGGACAATGATAAAGACCTTAATATGTAGGGAAAGAGAAGTGGGAGACGTGAAATAGTAAACTAAGAGTTCTGTGTCAAGAATAGTACACTCAGTCTCTACTAAAGTCCACATGCAAGAAAATAAGATTCAATTATAATCGTAAGAGCAGCTACTTATAGAGCAACTGCCA
The DNA here is from genome assembly GCA_963574415.1 of Tarsius wallacei. NCBI lineage: Eukaryota > Metazoa > Chordata > Mammalia > Primates > Tarsiidae > Tarsius > Tarsius wallacei. The sequence goes on along the minus strand of CAUYQG010085328.1, from coordinate 6,627 downwards.
TGTGCCAGAAAATTTATAAGTAATTCAACACCACTTTGTATTCTAAGTATCATTCTCCCCATTTTAAATGAGTAAACAGAGGCTCAGTCATGTTAACTAATTTGTTTACAAATTCACGCAATAAGTGGCAGAGAGGAAGAGTTTGATGAAAATCTGATTCTAAAACTTAGGTTATTGATCTCCATGCGGTAGTGAGTCAGGGAGAAGGGCAGCTGCATGGAATAAATGACAAGCTGATATTTATAATGAAGAAGGTCTAAGGTTTTCCTCCATGAAATGGGTTTAGTATAGCCCTGAGTAGAACTCTTCATATCTTTGCTGTCCAAGACGGTAGCTACTAGCGCCCTTGTGGCTACTAAGATTTGAGATGGGTCTTGTCCTGATGTGTATGAAACAGAATACACTTTAGTCATCTTTATATTGTTTATGTATTAAAATGATAATATTGTGGGTAAGGTTTGGGGATTAAATAAAATGTGTTATTAAAATTAGCTTCACCTGTTTCTTTTTATTTTTTAAAAAATGTAGCTACTCTATAGTTGGAGGTTTTACATTTAAGACCTTGATCCATTTTGAGTTGATTTTTATATATGGTGATAGGTAGGGGTCCGGTTTCATTATTCTTCATGTGGCTAGTCATTTTTCTAGCCTCATTTGCTAAATATAGTCCCTTTTCCCCAGTGTTTGTTATCTATGGCTTTGTCGAAGCTGAGTTAGTTGAGGGACTGTGGTTTTAGGGAACACTTCCTGGACATTGGAGTAGGCCATGAATTCATGGCCAAGTCCTCAGTACCAAATGCAACAAAAGCTAAGATCGACAGGTGGGACCCTATCAACTGAAAAGCTTTTGCACAGCAAAAGAAACCATGAAGAGAGTAAAGAGACAACACATGGAATGGGAAAAAATATTTGCAAACTATTCATCGGACAAAGGCCTAACATCCAGAATCTACAAGGAACTCAAATTGAAAGAAAAAAAAGAAAAACAAGTAACCCCATTAAAAAGTGGACAAGAGACATGAACAGACACTTCTTAAAATAAGACATAGAAACAGCCAATAGATCCACAAAAAAATTCCCAGCCTCACAAATAATCAGAGAAATGTAAATCAAATCTACAATGAGATACTACCTAACACCTATAAGGATTGCTATTATTAACAAATAAAAAGACAACAGGTGCTGGCATGGCTGTGTAGAAAAGGGAACACTTCTGCACTGCTGGTGGGAATGTAAGCTAGTTCAAACTTTGTGGAAAACAGTATGGCAATTTCTCAAATAATTGAAAATTCTATATGATCCAGTCAACCTTCTTCTGAGAATACACCCAGAGGAACATAAATCACTCTACAAAAAAGACACACTATGAGGAGGAGAGAAGGCCAGATAGGAGCCCAAATTGCACCCTCATGCAACCTAATTTTGTAGTAAATCCTCATTCATACCCCACAACTCTAAAATAATAAAATAAATAATTAAATAAATGTAGCTACACTAGAAAATGTAATTTTACATACGTGAATTACCTTATTAGATAACACTGATCCAAATCCTAAAATTTTATATATATATATTTGTCTTCGAAGGCTTTGCCTTTTGTCACAGGATGAAAAAGATTCCAGGATACATGGATGTTGCTGAACTTCTGTTTTAAAAAAATGGGAGCTACTTTTGTTGTCTGAGCATGGGAAGTCCATTATCATGGACACTGGGCTGGGAAAAAGCTGGTTACAATTTCATTTCATTTTGTCTTAAGTAGGAGTCCTTTAAAAAATCAGTTGCCTTCTCAGTACCTCAGGGTTTTCACTTGAAAAATGGGAATACTAGTATCAACCCCAAGTAATTGTTATGAAAAGTAAATGAATTAATCCATGCAAAATGCCCAGTCCAGGGACTGACTTGTGTTAAATGCTCAATAAATATAAATTTGCTCCCTCTGTTCTCCTTTCTGTGTCTGTCACTAAAGAATACCAGTACAGTTACCCTAAAATGTTATCTTTTTTATTGCCAGGTGAATGATATTTTTTCTAATCTCAAGTTTTCTCTGGCATCTCATCACCCAGTCAGTGATAGGAGTGTTGCTTTTCTTAAAGGTCAGCAGCTCAGGGCTAAATTTGTATCAAATATGAAAAATATCTCAAAGTAAATTCAATGTATTAATATTTGCTTGTTTATATAAACTTTGGTTTTCAATTTAGTGAGTAAAATGGTAAACATTTATGAGGAAACTAAGTTATGCATGGCATTTTTTTTGTTTTAAAATAGCACAAGGCTTTTAAAAAAGTCAGTATGGCTTTCCTATGTATTTCTCCTTTAATTTCCTGTATTGAAATCTCTCCCAAAGTTTCTCCTTTTCTCAGCTCAAAAGTTTGAAGCACTTGTCATTTCTAGATGGACTGTAAAAACCTATGACTATGCCTTTTGATTATGGTCTCTGATTCTTAACTAGATGTTCATTTATAGAATTATTCATTCACTTGATAAATATTTATTGAATACGTGCTATGCGCTAGACACTACAGAAGTGACTGGGGTATAGTGTTTAATTAATTGGGTTCAGTCCCTGTACTCTCAAAGCTTACACATTAAAGAGACAGACCTATGTTCTATAGCTACAAAGCATAAGAATAAACAAGTGGGAAGCCACAGGAAACTAAGGGAATACAAAAGGGACTTGACTCAATAGCCAAGGTAGTCGTTTTTGAAGCAGTAATGCTAAAACCAAGTCTATTAGAAGGAGTTAGTCAGACCACATTTCATGGCTCCATACTCTAAGCCACATTCATGACTCCAATTCACATTCATGGCTCCATACTCCAAAAACATTGCCTACTATTGCGGTGTCATTAAGAATAAAATAAAATTGGGTATTCTAGGAAGTCACTTTTGTCCATGAGATGTCAATATGGAGCCCAAGACGATATGGGTATTTATATGCAATTAATTTCTCAAAACTACATCCAGGATCATGCTACACTTGAATTGTACCTTGCAGAATTTATGGTCTCACATTTTTTAAAAGGGATAGTTCATCTCTGAATATTGAGTAAATATTGGAGTATCCCAGAGGGATATAAAATAAGCTTTCAATGACTTGTAAAATTACTCTTAATGGAATTCCGGGTATTATTCAATTTTTTATTAAGTGAATTAATTCAAAGAGACATCCCAAATATAGGGGAAAAAGAAATCCTCTGAGAGTCATTCTCCAAAGACTACATCATCAAGAACTTCAGAGGTAGTTTTGAGTTTATAATCATTTGAAACTTATTGAATACTTTCTTTTAATTTTTGTTTTTATAGACTGGGTCTCACTGTGTTGCTCAAGTTAGAGTGCTATGGCTATTCACAGGTGCAATCATAGCACACTGCACTCTTGAATGCCTAGGCTCAAGAGATCCTCCTGCCTAGCATCCAGAATAGGTAGGATTATACGTGTACAATCCTGAGCCTGGCTTGAACACTTCCTTGATGCTGGGCACTTTTCTCCGAGATCTTTTTATTGGATTCTCTTATTCTCAAACTAACCTCCAAAGAAAGACTTTTCAACCTTTATTTTAAACCTAAGAAAACTGAAACTCACAGGATGCAGTTGATTTTACAACCTCACAGAGAAAATAAAATGGTAGTAAATGTAAATACCCGTGTGTGATTTCTGACTCTTGATTAAGCATACATTGATTAAACAAAAATTGATAAAATTAGCAATGGCTGGATATAGAAGGAGCTGTAAGTGGTCTAGGTCGTGTTGGTATTTAGAGTGGAACCCCAGATACAATTCACTACAGTGAGAAGACTTTCTTTGCTAAGTGCCCCCACATTCTAAAACTACTCTTTCAAAACGCCTGTGGAGAATTAAGGACCTCTGCCTTATAGAAAAACAGCTTAGGATGACACAAAATCAAATATGCCCTCTATGACAAAAGTCTAAACATTCCTTAATAATGCTTCTCAGCATCATTTTTGTAAAATATATGCAAATCTCATCCTGTGTCATCCCATTCACTTATTTTAAAAATCTTTATGTCTAAGGGTAAAATAAAACCTTTATAATTACTTTCTTGTAAATCCATATTCTTCTCCCACAATCTCAATACAGAGATACAGAGACACCCAAAGACCCATATGGTTTTGCTTGGCCAACTCCTACTCACCCCCAACATCTCAGGTTTGACACCACTTCTTCCAAAAAATTTGTTTTAGTCTCCAAAGTAAGAATCATATTTTTGGTCTATGCACACTTATGGTACTTGATGTTTCCTTATTTCAGCTTTAATAACTTTTTATCTTAAATTTATGTTTACTGGCCTGTCTCCCCATGGAACTATAATATGTAAACAGAGGTAGATTCTAGTTTTTTTATAGAGCCTCAAGTATATATAAATTGGGGGTGGTGATCTCTTTAATAAAAGTAATCCAAAATTACAAATATAAAATTAGATATACAAATGAATATTTATTTAGAGTGAGAAAAGAAATCACATTAAACTAGAAACTTTAAAAGTTGACAGATATTACAAACATCCTCATTCACAGGCTATTGAAATGCCTAAGGTACCCCTACATACTTTTTAACAGACAAACTTCTGGATCTGGTAATTTCCAATCTAACTTTTCTTCCATCATTTATATCCTTCCAGTGTCCAGCACCAATGGACTTGTTTATATTATGTAGCAGTTTATGGACTAGCATCTTCTGAACAAAAAGCCCAGTAAGTATACACACTGGACAGTGAGATTTCTAGATACTGTTTGTTTCTGAGATAGCTAGTCCTTAGTTAATATACACAGAGGGCACTGTGAACAACAAACATATATCCTACTAAGTCTTAATTTTATTATTATACATAAAAATTAAACTCCTATATGAATCTGTCTGTCTATCTGTTTATCTGTCTATCTATCTCCTGAACTCCAGTTCCACTTTAGGACTCCCAAATTATCCTGGTAACTCCAATGCCTTGCTTCTTGGAAGCAAGTGTGTGGTAGGAGCAAAGCTGGAATGTAAAGGGACACAGATTCAACGAATTACATTTGTAACATGTTAGTTTTGCAAATCCTACAAAATACATGACCATATAAACACACTGTTAAGTCTGTGGATTTGGGAGAGCCTTTTCACATAAGAGACCCAAATCTTACGATTTGCAATAGTTTCATAATAAATACACTTTTGAATATGAAAGAACAAGCGTGTATCCTTTTAAATCCCTTATTCACAGTCCTATGCCTGCAATATAGTAGGCCCACAAAACATAGTTATTAAGTGAATGACTCAAATTCAGTCGTGTTTGGTTTTGATCACATCTTCATAATCAATCAATTGTCTAGTAAAATAATTAAAAATAAAAGAGATGGGGAAAAAATCACAACTGCCACATTGTGTCCAGATTGAAACAAAAGAAAACTTCATTTAGTGCTATGCATATCATCAGAATATTATTATTGTCGTAAATATTCTAATTCTGTCCAAGTATATTTTAGAGGGCCTCCTTTCCTCTCTATAATCTAGAGACAATTGAGAACTTAGCTATGAAAATATTTTTTTCAGAAAAGATTTATTAATATCAGGATTATGAGACCAAAGGTCATGAAAGGTAAGTGAAAATCAAGGAACCTTTGCCTACCGACAGATGGATGGATAAACATCTGTAAAATCTATACCATGGAATACTACTCTAGAAATAAAAAAGAAATACACCACTGATACTTGCTTCAATATAAATGAATCTTCAAATAATTATGCTGAGTGAAATAAGCTAATAATGTAATACATGATATTATTTCTCTAAAATTATAAAAGCTACAAATTTATGACAGAAAGTAAGTTAGGAGTTGTGAGGAGGGGTGCCAAGGAGTGGGGGACAAGATTACAATAGGACAACAGGAAACTTTTGGGCATGATGGATGTGTTTTTTGTCTTGACTGTGGTGATGGTTTCATGAGTATAAACCAATGCAAAAACTGTCAAATCACATATTTTAAATATATGCAGCTTATTGTATATCAATTACATATCAACAAAACTGTTAAAAAGTCAAAGAGGCATGAATTTATTGCTGTGTTACAAAAATAAAAATAACTAATCAGCATAGACCCTTGTAGGGGTAGATACAGATATGTCCTGGATGTGTCCTCCTTTGTCCAGATTTGTATGTCTATTTATGCCATTCTATACAGTGCTATACCAATTCCTGAGCATCCTCTAAGATTTTTAAAAAGTACTATTTAGAACATTCTTATCAGTATTTCTAAAGAATCTCTATTTCTTGAGTGTGCTCAAAACCAAGAGGGATTTAACAAAGCAAATAATAACCTTTGTAATGAAAGAGTGATCCGTATTCTAAAACAAATGCATATAAATCTTAGACAAATGGATGGGATAAACCTTATTGTATTGGATCAACCTTTGGGCACATATAACACAGTTATATTTCAAGTGAAGGAATACCGGCTTTTTCTTTTTTTTTTTCTTTTTTTTTTTTTTTTTTGAGTTGGAGTCTCACTCTGTCGCCCAGACTGGAGTGCAGTGGCCGCTCCCGGCCACCGCAGCCTCGACCTGCTGGGCTCTGGGGATCCTTCCGCCTCAGCCTTCCAAGTAGCTGGAACTACAGGCGCGCGCTACCA
>CAUYQG010085327.1:0-14062 GCA_963574415.1 Tarsius wallacei | reverse complement strand
ACCACGCCCGGCTAATTTTTTTGATTTACTGTAGAGATGAGGTCTCGCTTGCCCAGGCGGGTCTCGAACCCGCGGGCTCAGGCAATCCACTCACCTCAGCCTCCCAAAGGCGTGGGATTACAGGCTGAGCCACCGAGCCCGGCTGATCGCATTTTTTATATAAATTCAAATCCTTTGCCAACATGGGGATAGGAAATTTAGTGACCTTTTTAGAGATTTTTTGCAAATTAGGGAGATTGGGCCTTTGTCTATAAGATGATACAGTTTGTCATTTCTTCCAACTTAGCTAACAGAATTTTTTGTTTTTGGTATTCAAAAGTACTTTATTTTATGTAGTTGAATTTACCGGTCTTTCTTTTTGGCTTCTATACTTTAAGTCATACCTTCCTCACACCAAAATTATAAAGAAATTTACCCACTTTTTCTTCTTCTTCCTTTTTTTTTTTTTTTGAGGCAGGGTGTCACTCTGTTGCCCAGGCTGGAGCACCATTGCACCATCATGGCTCACAGCTTCAACTTTCTGGGCTCAGGTGATCCTTCCACCTCAGCCTCCAGAGTAACTGGGACTATAGGTGTGTACCACCACACTCAGCTAATTTTTTGTAGAGACAGGTCTTGCTATGTTGCCTAAGAGGTCTCAAACACCTGGGCTTAAATGATTCTCCTGTCTCAGTTTCCCAAAGTTCTGAGACTACAGGCATAAGCCACTGCATCTGGCCACCAACTTTTTCTTTTAGCTTTTGTACAGCTTCATTTTTTATTTTTTTATTTTTTTTAGTCTTTTTTGTTGTTGTTGTTGTTTTGTTTTTTTTTTGAGTTGGAGTCTCACTCTGTCGCCCAGACCAGAGTGCAGTGGCCGCTCCCGGCCACTACAGCCTCGACCTGCTGGGCTCAGGCGATCCTTCCACCTCAGCCTTCCAAGTAGCTGGAACTACAGGCGTGCGCTACCACGCCTGGCTAATTTTTTTTGTTGTTGTTTATTGTAGAGATGAGGTCTCGCCAAGTTGCCCAGGCGGGTCTCGAACCCGCGGGCTCAGGCAATCCACTCACCTCAGCCTCCCAAGGCGCGGGATTACAGGCTGAGCCACCGAGCCCAGCAGCTTCATTTTTTAAATTAGATATCTGATCCACTTAGATTCCAGCAAAGTATACACTTGGCAGTGTGGATCCAAACTTATCTTTTCCCAAATGACTGCTAGTTATCCCAACAACACCATCTGTTAAAAAGTCCCAACTTCATCTCACTGAATTGAGATGCCACCACTATCATACACTAAATTTCCCCACATAACTGTGCCTGCTTCTGGACTTTAGGATTTCATTAGACTCCACCTATTTGTCACCAATTCTACACTTCTAATTACCAAGGCTTAATAGGAAGTTTTAATACGTGGGAGGGCTAGCCCATCTCATTGATCTTTAAGTTTTCCTGGCTATTCTGGCTTCTTCCTTTTTCCTAGACTTGTTTAGGCCAAGGAAAAAACCTACAGATATTTTTCTTTTTCTTTTTTTTTTTTTGAGTTGGAGTCTCACTCCATTACCCAGGTTGGAGTGCAGTGGCACACTGACGGCCACTATAGTCTCAACCTGCTGGGCTCAGGTGATCCTTTCATCTCAGCCTTCCAAGTAGCCGGAACTACAAGCATGTGCCACCACACCCAGCTAATTCTTTGATTTATTGTAGAGATGAGGTCTTACTATGTTGCCCGGGCTGGTCTCGAACCCGCAGGCTCAGGCAATCCTCTCACCTTGGCCTCCCAACATGCTGGGATTATAGGCTTGAGCCACCACGCCTAGCCTAGATATTTCTACTGAGATGCATTAACTATAAAAATAAGTCAACAAAAGGCTGCTTCATAACACTGACTTGCAGACCTTTGTCATTTGTTCAATTGTCCTTTTCCTCCTCTAGGAGTGTTGTTTTAGTGTTCCTTGCATAGGTTTTGCACATTTCTCATTAACTGCATTCCTTGGTATATTCACCTTGTTGTTATCGTAAATTGCCTCTTTCCTCTACTACATCTTCTAATAGACTGTGTTCACAGGAATGCTGTTGATTTCCCCATGAGATTTTTATATCTTGCTACCCTCATGGATTCTTGTCTGTAGTCGCTCCTCAGTGGGACCTCTTAAGTTATGTGATGTCTCACTTTCTGATTTCATGTACTTCTATTCCTTTATCCATCTTTTCCTGCCCTTCCATTTTTTTTTAATAGTCTGAATTACTTTTTAGTTGTTTTTTTTAATTGAGGTGAAGTCTTGCTATGTTACCCTGGCTGGTCTCAAACTCTTACGCTCCAGCCTGGATGGCAGAGCCGGAGGGAGGCAGGAAGAGAGAGGAGAGGGAAGGAGGGAGGAAGGGAGGGTTCTGCTTTACGGTTCAATCTGATTCTCCTCTAGGTAGACTCTCCGTTTCCTGGATGACTCTTTACCTGCCCTGCTCCTGCCTCTCCAGGTGAGTTTAGCCCATTTACATTGACTGATATGACAGCTATGTTTGGTATCAATTCCATCACAATGCTTCAGGTTATGTTTACTATTTTTTTTTTTTTTGAGTTGGACTCTCACTCCGTCACCCAGACTGGAGTGCAGTGGCCGCTCCCGGCCACCACAGCCTCGACCTGCTGGGCTCCAGCAATCCTTCCCCCTCAGCCTTCTGAGTAGCTGGAACTACAGGCATGCACTACCACGCCTGGCTGATTTTTTTATTTATTGTAGAGATGAGGTCTCGCCAACTTGCCCAGCCGGGTCTCGAACCCGCGGACTCAGGCAATCCACTCACCTCAGCCTCCCAAGGCGTGGGATTACAGGCTGAGCCACCGAGCCCGGCTTATGTTTACTATTTACACATTGTAAAAGTCTTCTACTTTGCAGCCTTTCTTGGATCTTTTAAAATTATAACTCTCCTGGAATTTAGGGAGATTTATACTTTTGTTCTAGAAGTTATGTTTAACTTAAGAGAAACCTTTATATGACATCCTGTCATCTCTTTTTTTAAAAATGAATTCCACCAGTTCCTTTGTAAAAGCAACATGAAATTTAACTTGGAATATTTTCCTCCCCTATTCCTCTACCAATTTTGATTAATAATTGCCTCTCTTTTTCTTTTCTTTTGCTTTCTTTCTTTTTTTTTTTTTGTAAAGACAAGGTCTTGGTACATTGCTCAAGCTAGTCTCAACCTCTGGGCTCAAGCAACCCTTCTGCCTCAACCTCCCAAAGTGTTGGAATTACAGGCATAAGCCACTGCACTTAGCAATAATAGTCTCTTTTTTCGAGTTTATTTTTATACTTTCAAACACGTTTAAGCTGCTACCACTTGATCTGCTGTTACGACTTTTTAACTTCATTTGATCTGCTTTCCTCCAGCTCCCACCAAAATGCCTTCACAACATGTACTGAGGCCAAAGGCCAAAGTCACTCAAAAAAGACCTGCATCCTTAGCCCACCAAAAGGCTACCTTTGATGCCTGGTAAGTCAATGCTGGCATGCTCGTGGATTCCAATTCCGTTTCGGATGATCCGCAAGGAACCTTCCTTGAAAGCCCCAGAGCACGTGACCAGCTGCAAGTAGAGAAAAGGCTTCTGAACAGCCTGCTCAAGAGACAGGCAACCCTACTGATGCTCTATCCAAATCCAAGAACCCTTCTGTGGCACTAGGTGTGAGGATGCAGACTTGGTAGAGGCTGACCTCCAAAATCTCTCAAATACACACACAGACAGGTCATCCCAGCCCAAGAAGCAAAAAGCGCCTTCCACGGCACCTAGCAAGCTTGCTTAGAACCCTAGAACACAGCTGCTAGAACAAGCACAGGATCTGGAGTCAGACACCTTGGAAAAAGTTACTTGATCTTTCTCAGCCCAAAATTTCCTCACTTCTGAGATGGCCAAGAATCCATCTAGCAGGGTGCTTGTGTAATCATAGATTATGTACATAAAGTGCCTGGCAGACCAAGATAGGCACTCAGTCAACGGTAGTTACCCCTGTATCACTGGGATTCATGAGTGAGGCTCTGTGAAGTATCTTTAGTGCACACTCCCCATGCTAGATAAGCAAAGCTAGGAGGCCAATGTGAGCCACTTCCAGGATGACCCCTTACCTGCCCCTGTCCTTGCCTCTCCAGGTCCACCACACACATGTCCACAATGGGTCCTAGGTTGGTGAAGGTCTCCATGGCCACTACGTAGGAGCCTTGCTCATTGCTGTCAACATTGAGCTAAAAAGAACAGCATTAGTCCTGGAACACCCTAACAGACCATCCTAAACAGATGGTTATTGTCCAGAAGAAACTCTCAATCCTGCTAGATCTGCCCTTCTTATGCTCCAATGGCTACTTTGCGAAGGGGACTACTGACCAAGGAGCATGACTGTCTTACAAGCAATCCTCTAACCAGTCAGGAATTTCTAACCTCCAGGGATGAATTTCAAAGAAGCAGGGAGTTTTGGGAAACTAATGTAAAATTTGCATGCATTTTTGTACAGAGAAAGCTCCACAACTTCATATTCTAGAGGAGATCCATTACACTGACTGTGACCTACTTGAAGGTCGGAGCTTTGTCCTGTTCATCACTGTATCCACAGTACCTTGCCTGGCACCAGGACAAAGAGCTCGTCGGGGATGGGATGTTAAGTTAACCCCAAGCAGAAAGCTGGAGAGTGGGGATGTGGGTAAACTGGAGAGATTCAGAGAGGCACCAAACTCAGAAGAAGAACTTGAGGAAGAAACAGTGAGGGCAGTGAAAATTAAACCAGAAAGAGGAAAACCTCTTCTCACCTTCACCAGCTGGGAGTCCCCCAGGCGAGACCCAACAAACACAACGCCATTATCAAGGTATGTCAAGCACTCAGCAATCGAGGTCTGGAAGAAAGTCAGTAGCAGGAAAGAAATCAGGATGGACTCCAGTGGGACCCATCTCTGTTCCCCTCTGCCCACGGCTGCAGCCGTGATCCAGGAGGCAGCTCTTCACTCCCAACGCCCAGGTCCCACGATGCCAGCACTCCCTCATCTCCCAAGCCCGAGCCTCTCCACGGACCACATGCCCATACCAGAAAACCCTCTCATCTATCTCAAAGGCACCAGCTCCTGACAAGTTTTAATCTCAACAGTTCCAATCTGAACAGCATCAGAAACCCATTCACCGCAGGAGTGTTAAACTTTTTGGAACCCTCCTCCCTAACTGTAATCAGCATGCAACTACTTTAGTTCAAGATCATATCACTTTTTGTTTTCCCTTCTTGTCTTTTCCTCCAAAGCTGCTAGACTGTGCCCAGCAGCCCCTGGCTTCTCCAACATCCAACTCATTCAAAAATCAGCCTCTAAAGCAGGACCGCCTGCTTGTTTCTGGGTGTTAAGGAACGCAATTCCCAGAGCAGAGGCGTGGGACCACACATCTGGGGGGGGCCTTAGGAACCCAGGAGAATGTGGCAGAGGAGAGGGACAAGCTCTACCTCTCCAAGGAGTTCCACACGGAGATCCTTGAGGGTGACAGTGCCATCCATCTGCTCCTCCTTCTCCAAAAGCAGCATGAAGAGTCGTCCTTCCATGTCGCCCAGCAGGTACCTCGAGCCATTAGGGTCCACTCGATTGTGGCACACTATCGTGCTTTGCTGCCAACAGGAAGGAAACAGTCTTAGAGACTCAGTATCTTCCACACCAGGAAGCAAATCTACTGGACCCTCCCTTCACTAAACCCAGCCACTTTACCAGCAAGGAGTCGCTACCAGTACGTGTACGATGGAAGACGGAAAGCTGCTGAATTGTGAAGACAACTTTCTAAGGAGCTAAATCAATATACCTTAAGTATTTACTCACATGCTATTCTACTGGAAAACAGAAATATATAGAATAGGAAGCTGCTGCAAACATTCACTGGACTATGAAACGCTACCACAGATCTTGTGTGTGTGTGTGTATGTGTTTAAGGGAAGGGGACTTGCTATGCTGTCCAGACTGGAGTGCAGTGGCTATTCCCAGGCCCAATCATATGTCACTGCAGCCTCTAACTCCTAGGGGGCTCAGGTGGATTACACGTGTGCACCTCATACCCAGCTAGATTTTGTTCTTTATTCTCAAAAAGAAAGTAAAATTAAGCTTTTAAGGCTTAATTTTTATGACTTGGTATTTTAAAGCTTGACATTTTTATGACTAATTTTTAAAAGTCTATATCGTTTATGGCTATGTTCCTTTATATGGCATAAGCCCTGAAAACATTAAAGTCAGCAGTATTTGCCAAGATCTCCCTTCTTATAGTTGCCCTGGTCAGTGGAAAGGGCAAGCCTAATTTGATTATCATTTTTATTAGTTAGCAAGCAAGTTCCTCATACACACAACCAGGCCAATCTCTCTGTATTCCTAGCGGGGAATAAATGAGCGGAAAGGGAGGAGCGAGGTGAAGACAAGGGCAGAAAAGATGGAAGGAAAAAAGAATGCCGGCTGCTCACCTTGATGATAGGAGGGGCAATCGCCAGGTACTTGTCCCCATTGTGATAGGTGATGGACTCCTGTCCAATGATGATGGCCCCTCCGAAGGGCTCTGGGACTGTAGGAAAGACAAGCACAAGAATGCTCACTGAGTCTGCCAAACCAGGGCTGGCAAGGGCACGAGACCAGTTACCCCTGAGGCAAACGAAGATAATCATTATTTTAGAAAGGAAAGCAGAGCCCAGGGAACATGGCAGCCTTTTGAGATTCCTGTGTTAGCCATTTCAGCCTGACCATGACCAGATTCTAGTATTACTACAGGGCCACTCTGGTGTCTCAGCCTCCCATGGGTGGTGAGTCTTCACGGCGTTTTTCAGCATGCATTCTCTCCATTTTCTCTCCCCAATTCTGTTCCTTTTTACGCTGTTTTCTTCCTGGTCTATACTGTTGTTCTTTAGCTTAACTTCCCCCTCATTATCCAGGCCACCATCAAGAAGAGCCAATTTTCTTTATAAGAGTTTTAAAACATCTCTGTCGGGTGAGACAGACAACACAATGTTGAGGCAGAGTACAGGTCAAAGAGTGCAGGGGCCTAGTGTCCAGCCCAGGTTCTGTTAATCAAGTACAGGCATGGGTAAGTCTCTCTGGCCCCGCTTCCTCATCTATGAAATACAGAAGTCACATCAGACAGGACCTACTGATCCCTTTCAGCTCTTTGTTTTGTTTTTAAGCGACAAAATCTCATTACGGTGCCCAGGGCTCTAAGTGATTCTCCCATCCCAGCCTCTTGACTAGGTGGGACTACGGGGTGCACCACCACACCCAGTTTCCTCTCAGTTTTTAAATGTTATGCCCAACAACAAAATAATGAGGCTCAGTTCTATATGGTATCATCAGTCAATGTTTTAGAGTCAACTCCTCTAACCCCAAGTAAAAGGAAAGTTATACTTTTGTGCCGAGGAGTAAAAAACAGAAAATCCCAAAGACAGAAAAGCAAAAAACAAAAGAAAGCACAATTTAGAATGAAGACATAAGGGAGTGGTAAGCACCACGCACGTTCAGTGACACTGAGCACTGAAATGAAGAGCAGAGAAGGAGAGAAGAGAGCAAGAGCAGGGAACTAGCCCAGACCTGGGCAGAGTCCAATTTCCTAAACTCCCAGCCAACCTGCGATCACCATGGATGCTTCAGCTTCTACGTTTTCCTGTTTCCAAGGCCCCTTATTGAACTCCTTCTCTCGGAGAGATACTTCGTAGGTTTTTACATGCCGCCCCTGAGGGTCCTAGGGAGGGAAAGGTGGAATGGTTAGCCCTTAGGAAGAGTGAAACTTGGGGGACGGTGATCCTGAAAGGGACAAGCCACCATCCCCCTGCATCCCCCAGTCCTGTCATGTCAGTATTCCCATCCTTATCCATCGAGATACTGACAGTCACCAGCTGAGCCTGTGATTAACTTCGGGTAGACCAGGGCATAGGAGATCTATAGTTCCTAACAATTCAATCAACCATGAAAAGGTTAAAGGGTTAGAAAAAGGAACTTGCTACATTGCACTGAGCACTATAAGAAAGATAGCGTGTGAACTGTGTGTTAGCTTCTTGGTCTAAAGAAACTTACAGAATAGCTAAAAAGAAAGATACACCAAGAAGCTCATCAAAGAGATCAAAAAATTTTTGCTCCAATTCTTATATGCATTTTGATGGGTGGCGGCAGGGAGAAAGGAACTTATTGCTCCTCCTCCCTAGTCAACATCTTCAGTCCCGTCGCTGTCAACACCATCTTCCCCTCCTTTTTCTGATCCTGACTCATGTCAGTCCTAGGGCTGCCAAAGTCACCTTTAGGACTCAAAAAGGCAAGGACAGGGAGAAAGGCCATACTCGATTCTAAGAAGTTATAGAAGGGGCCAGGCTCAGTGGCTTAGCCTGTAATCCCAGAACTTTGGGAGGCCGAGGCAAGTGGATTGCCTGAGCCCGTGCGTTCGAGACCAGACTGGGCAACTTGGCGAGACTTTGTCTCTACAAAAAATCAAAAGTTAGCTGGGCGTGGTAGCACGCGCCTGTAGTTCTGGCTACTTGGAAGGCTGAGACGGAAGGATTGCTGAAGTCCAGCAGGTCGACACTGGGGTGGCTGTGAGTGTGCCACTGCACTCGCCTAGGCGAGAGAATGAGACTCCAACTCAAAAAAAAAAAAGTAGTTATGGAAGGAATTCAGCCAAGCATTTCTGGGCAGATCACATCTTAGTCACAGTTCCTGAAGCATGAATATCTTTCACACAGTAAAAGGTATCTAAATACTTGTCAAATTGAATTTTTGGAATAAAACAGGAAACTAATTTTTAGTTGACAAAAATATTTTCTCATCAATGAGTAAGGGTAATACCCAACCTTCACAGAAAGTTCAAGTAAGGGTGGATTTGGGCCTCTGAGACACACATACAATGATCTGATCACAACAGTAGCCCTGGGACTAGGAACAGACAGCCTCAAATACTCAAATAATCAACAACATCAAAGTGGTTTTGTTGTGTGTGTTTTTTTTTTGAGCTGGAGTCTCACTCTGTCGCCTAGGCTAGAGTGCAGTGGCACGCTCACAGCCATAGCAGCCTTGACCTGCTGACTGACCTGCTGAGATCAGGCGATCCTTCCACCTCAGCCTTCCAAGCAGCTGGAACCACAGGCATGTGCTACCACACCCAGCTAGTTTTTGCTTTATTGTAGAGACAAGGTCTCGCCAAGTTGCCTGGGTGGGTCTTGAACCCATGGACTCAGGCAATCCACTCACCACAGCCTCCCAAAGTGCTGGGATTATAGGCTGAGCCACTGCACCCAGCCAACATCAAGGTTTTAATGACCTGATACTTACAAAACTGAAGAAGGGAGAGAAATTCAAAGGTCTTATTTTAGCTTAGATAGTTAATAAGATCAAACAAAGTCTCCTAAACTAGTTTCAATCTCATTCTAGTGAAACTTATTCCAACCAGCCTCAGAACTACAACACTAAGAAATACTAAGCCGGGCTCGGTGGCTCAGCCTGTAATCCCGTGCCTTGGGAGGCTGAGGTTAGTGGATTGCCTGAGCCGGCGGGTTCGAGACCCACCTGGGCAACTTGGCGAGACCTCATCGCTACAATAAATCAAAAAAATTAGCCGGGCGTGATAGCACGCGCCTGTAGTTCCAGCTACTTGGAAGGCTGAGGCGGAAGGATTGCCGGAGCCCAGCAGGTCGAGGCTGTGGTGGCCAGGAGCGGCTACTGCACTCCAGTCTGGGCGACAGAGTGAGACTCCAACTCAAAAAAAAAAAAAGAAAAAAGAAAAGAAATATACCAAATACATCAGCATTCCAGTACTCAACACGGCTCTCAAAGTGCTCATGTGCCCACACACTCTACCTGGAACTAGACTACTACTTCCTCATGTCATTTATTTAAGCCCATGCGAGTGAAATGACCTCATGCTGTGTGGTCCTTTGTCAAAAGCCTGGGATTTTACCAAGATATTGGCATGTCAGTCTGGTGCTCTGCCACCCCAGCCCTGCCTAAAAGAGTTGGACCAGAGAACAGCTGTCCAGGATCAGCTCTGCTAAAGTTTTAGGCATAAACTAAAATAGAAATCAAGAGCCAGCAAGTCAGTGCGTGCTAGACAAATCAGAAAACTCTTCACAAATAAGACACCACCAAGACATTTTCTCTCTGCTTGTAAAGGCAAGTTCTAGATCATTTTTCTCTAGCTAAACTTTAATAATCCCCTAGCATGCCAGTAAGAGACGCAGACAAAGTATAAACTGGGTCACCCTATAAGATCTTCAAGGCCCACAACTAAAGGGTAATCTCAGGATTAAAACCTGCTCCAAGCCCCAGGAGTTGGCTATTGCCGCAGTAAGTACCATTGCACTCAGGAAGAACCAAAATCTGACCCATATGAACTGTGTTGCTTAAAACATTTCAAGCCGGGCTCGGTGGCTCAGCCTGTAATCCCACGCTTTGGGAGGCTGAGGTGAGTGGATTGCCTGAGTCCATGGGTTCGAGACCCGCCTGAACAACTTGGCGAGACCTTATCTCTACAATAAATAAAAAAAAAATTAGCCGGGCGTGGTAGCATGCGCCTGTAGTTCCAGCTACTTGGAAGGCTGAGGCAGAAGGATTGCCAGAGCCAAGCAGGTCAAGGCTGCGGTGGCCGGGAGCGGCCACTGCACTCCAGTCTGGGTGACTGAGTGAGACTCCAACTCAAAAAAAAAAATTTCAAGACAAACACATTCAACACTTTTCCCTACTCTACCACCAAATCCAGACATTCCACTGGCAAAATCCAACTCCCGACACATCAAACCCCAGTTTCTCCCTTTTTCCTCCCAATCCAGTACCTGGTAGACAAAACAAATGGTGGGTGCTTGGCAACCATACAGGAACTTGACATCAATGACATGCAACTCCTCCAGGCGGATGTTAAAGGCCTTGAGCTCTTTATTGTCCCGATCCAGCGGAATAACCTTGAAGAGGCCATCATAGAGTCGCAGGCCAATCATCCGGCACTCAGGGTCAATGATGCCAATAATGCCAGTCTCTGAGGGACGGCCAATACGGTCCTGAGGAATAAAACTGAGATTAGGGAAGAGCCTCAACACCCACAGAGCAACAGAGGACATGGGGCACCACTTTCTCAGGCCGAGACGATGTGAGGAGAGGCAGTAAAATTAATGGATCTACTTGGCACACCAGGGAGCCCAAGCGTCAGTGCACATCTTTTTTGGGAAACACTGAATTGCAATGAATTATTACCCTGTCCCTTGGACCCCACAAGAACTACAGAAGTCCTTCCTCCATAAAGCTCAAACCCTTAGTGTCTTCTCCCTGTTTCTCTGACCATACAGAAGGCTGTTTCCAGCACTTTAATATTCTTCAATGAATCACAACAGCCGCACCTGGAAAATTCCCATCACCATGAAGCAGCCACCTCACCTGGACGTTGCCATGGGCCCTCGTAATGATGTCAATGCTCTCACCACTCTGCTTATATTCCAGGATGCAGGCATTGTACTTCGCTGTCAAGATAAATAGCAGGTCCTTGCTCTCCCCCTGGAAATCAACAGTGTGCTATCAAAAGAGGTTCTTTTTAAAATAGGAACAACCTGTCCAGTCTTTAACTGTCATTCTTTAAGCATGCCAAATTATTTGAAAATTTTTCCAAATTCTTCTTTCCCTAAAGAGAAAATACATGGAGAGTTCAAATCCATACCAGGTGCACACACCTCCTAAGGGTATGGAAAAAAAGCCAGAACTGAAGTTGGTAAACATCTAGCCTCACTTTCCTGATTCTCCATCTCTCTGTTCTATGTACAATGTCTTCATCTATTTCAATCTCAAGCTAATCTCAATTACTCCACTCAAATTCTAAAAGATGAAATGTAAGGCCTCCTCCACTCCTCTCCAAGTATTTGGAGGAAGAGAAAAAACATGTGAGAATAACAATGGAAGCTAAAATGGATCTACAAAATCTTACTTATTTAGCACAGACCTAAAAAAAATGACTGTTGTGTTCAAAGGGTAAAAATGAAAACTTCTGAACCCACTGCTTTCTTGTGTTTTTTTCTTTTTTTTGAGTCAGAGTCTCATTCCGTCACCCAGGCTGGAGTGCAGTGGCACGCTCACGGCCACCCCAGAGGAGACCTGCTGAGCTCAAGCAATTCTTCCATCTCAGCCTTTCAAGTAGCCAGAATTACAGGTGCATACAACCACGCCCAGCTAATTTCTTGATATATTGTAGAGATGAGGTCTCACCAAGTTGCCCAGGCTGGTCATGAACCAGAGGGCCTAGGCAATCCTCTTGCCTTGGCCTCCCAAAGTGCTGGGATTACAGGCTTGGGACACCACGTCCGGCCTGAACCCACTGCTTTCTTGCCAGATTCACTTAAAACATAATAAAGCAATGTGGTGGTGATTTGGGTGAAAACATTTAAGTTAAAATAATGACAATAATGATAATGATAATTGTTAACATAACATTAAATGCTTGCTATGTTGCTGGGCCCTGCGTTACTGAACCACTGAATCTTCACAATAGTCCCGGGGACTAGATTCTGTCATCTCCCGCTTGCAGATGGAGAAACCAAGATTCTAAAAGGTGCCTTAAGTGACAACTAAAGTGACACCCAAAGTCAGAATTAGTGAGGAGTGAAAAGACAGGATCGCCCACTCGGTGGCCTACCCTCTGAATCACCAAGCAACATGGTGATCCACATTTCAAATTGTTTTAATCACCCCTTCCTAAAGAATAAAGAAGTCAACTTCATGTCAGAACTAGGCATGGAGAAAAAAAGAAGTCAACTTCATAAATGTTTCCCTAATGAGTACACATTGAAATCTGCCACTCAAAGAGAGAAGGATTTTTCTCCTAAGCCATACTCCTTCCACTCATCCCAAGCAATCATAAAATGACATTAAATAGTCAGGCACAGGGGTGCGCGTCTGTAATCCTAGCTACTCGGGAGGCTGGGGCGGGAGGATTGCTTAGCTCAGGAATTTGAAACCACCCTGGGCAACACAGGAGACCCTGTCTCAAATAAAAGAACCGAAACAACACAGAATAACCTATACCCAACAGTTCTGCCTCCACTGCTCATCCCGATGCCTGGAGCACTTACCTTGGGTCTGAAGAGCTCCATGACCGCAATCTTCCCATACATGCCCACCTCCTTGACTGGCCGGAGTCCCTCAGCTGTGACCACATAAATCTCTAATCTTGTGTTTTTGGCAATCAACAGGTTCAAGTCTTCAGCTGAAGTAAAGTGTCCTGAAAGAACAGATTCTCCTGTTTTCAAGCCTATACTCATAAGTGATAATCCTATCATTTATGCCTAAATACCTCCAGAATCCTCATCGACTTCACGAATTCCTTCAACTCTTTCTTGCCAAATCCAGCACCTCAAAGAGTCCCACTTCATGCGCTCCACAACTTCCATAGTCAGACTAAGAAAAAGGGACTGGACCTAAGAGCCAGGAGTGTCCTTCAACTGACAATGACTGTGTGAACCCTTCCATGGCGCTGGCCTCAAATTTTACTTTGCTTATCACAACGGCAGACTCTTCTGTCCTCGTCTACAGTCTCGCAAAACCTTCATCAAACTGACCAGGTCAAATGAAGAAAAGTCCCAGAGCTCTACATGAAAACATTGTTTTGTCTACAGCTCTTGCCCACCTAGCAGCCTACCAATAGCCCCATTCACATTCTCAGCTGCTTCCTACTCTCTGAACAACAGGATTTTGTTTCGGAATCATGATTAGAATTGGCATAAACACACACGTTTGTGGTGTGCGTATTCAGCCGAGAATGTGGGTCCGGGATGATTATTCTCGGGTTCTGGACATCGGTGTCCTTAGCAATCCTTGCACGCACTCAGCCAGGCAAACCTAGCACTAGGCAGGGCAACTAAACCCTCTTCTCCAGCAGCGTTCCATTGTAAACAACAGCCCCAGGCAAAGCGGTAAGCCCGGGGCGGTTGCTCGTCCTCTGGGGGGAAGTGTGCTCATTCCTCTCGTCCCTGCGCCTCCCGGGCCCCCCAGACGTCCCCACATGGTAATGTTGACCCAGAAGTCGCCATTATGCCGCCCCTTGCCCCGGCCACACGAGGCCGATCTGCGGGCCCAAGCCACGCC
>CAUYQG010085322.1:0-33754 GCA_963574415.1 Tarsius wallacei | reverse complement strand
ACAGGCTGTACCACACAGTCTCGGTGTGCAGGAGGCCACACCATCTAAGTTCGTGCAAGTCACTCTGCGATGTTCGCAGTGACAAAATCACCCAATGACATTTCTCAGAATGCATCCCTGCTGTTAAGCAATGCATGACTGCACCAAGTTCACAAATGGACTAGAAAGGTCATTACTTGTCTGACAAAGGCCTAACATCTTGGATCTACAAGGAACTCAAACATGCTGGGGGGGAAAAAAAACAACAAAAAAAAACCCATTATAAAGTGGGCAAAAGGTAAGAACAGACACTTCCCAAAAGAAGACATCCAAGTGGCCAACAGACACATGAAGAAATGTTCAACCTCACTAACCAAGGAGATGCAAATTAAAACTACACTGAGATACCACCTAACTCTAGTCAGAATGGCAATTATCAATAACAAAAAATATCACGCTGGAGAGGATGTAGTGAAAAGGGAATGCTGCTACACTGTTGGTGGGAGTGTAAACTAGTGCAACCTCTGTGGAAAGCAGTGTGGCGATTCCTAAAAGCTCTAAATATCAACCTCCCATATGACCCCGCAATCCTCCTACTGGGAATATACCCTGAAGAACTCAGATCACTCTATAAAAAAGATACCTGCACATGTATGTTTATCACAGTACTGTTCACAATAGCAAGAACCTGGATCCAACCATGCTGTCCATCAAAAGAGGACTGAATTAAAAAAATGTGGTACATATACATGATGGAATACTACGCAGCCATAAAAAAGAACAAAATCATGAATCTGCAGCAACCTGTATAGAACTAGAGACTATAATACTGAGTGACCTTTCACAGAAACAAAGATCTGAGTATCACATGTTCTTACTCATATAGTAGACCTTGAATGTCTATCATAATACTATAAGAAAAGGATTGACAGTGGCAGGAAACTATGGGAGGGGTAGGGAGGGGAAGGGAGGTGGGATTAACGGTCGTCAATATCCGTCTGGGGACGGGGAGACACCCCTTATCAACAAGGGTGCCTAAATGATACATATTTGTATACCTAACCCTTAACTGTACCCCACAATTTTAAAATAAAAAATATGTTTACAAAATAAATAAATAAAAAGGTCATTACTATCGTGATGTCAACATTCTTTACAGGTTCAAGGCAACCTCGCTCAATAGAACAACAAATTTTAATTGTTTAAAGTGGCAAGCTCATTTGAAAAAACCATGGAAAATGTATATGGATATGTAAAGGACTAAGGATGGCCAAAATAATCTTGAAAGAAGAGAAAAAAACTAAGCTGGGAGATGTTATTCCTATGTTTAAAAACCATATGGAAAACATGTAAGGAAATATAAAGAAACAAGGACAACCAAGACAGTTTCAAAAAAGAAAAAAAATTTAAAAACCAAGTAGGGAGATTTTTTCTACCAGAGGCCAAGCCCAAGTTATAGTACAGTGCTAGTGTAAATCCATAAACCATACCCACGACCTTCTGCTTCTGGCCATGATGGTGTGGCAGGGACCAGATCTACTCTCCCCTTTAAACAACTTTAAAATCAGACAAAAAATAAATAAATAAAACAACACTGATCAGGCATGGGGAAATAGGCAGCGCAGGGCTGCAATCACTAAAATATTTTAAAACGAGTCCTGTGACTGTCTCAGCAGTACCATCTTAAGAGTTTCCAAGTCTGGTACAAGAAGAAACTACAGTAAAACAGAGCTGAGTTTGGGAAACAAATCAGAGTTCAAGAAAGCCATGAAGGCTAAATGTGTGGGGCAGAGAAGACGGGTCTGCACGGAATGAGGGCTTCAGAGAGCAACTGGTCATCTCCCCAAGTCTTGGGACAGTTCACGTTCCCACCAGCCAAACATGCATGGTCTCCCGGTGCGCACAAAGCTTCACCACGGCCTCAGAAGTCCTCAGCAGAAGGACTAATCTGGCCAGCTGGAGGCTGCTCTGGACCCATGCCAGCAAAGCTCAAAAGCAAGGCTTGATGGGACGGAACTGATGCCAAGTAACTGCACAAAAGAACAAGCCCAACACTACACAAAGGATTCAGCACCCAACAACACAAAACTGACCATCAGGAAGCTGGACAGCTGGGGGCCAGGGGCTGGAGGGAAACTTCCATTTCACCTGTCTCTTTTCTTCCCTCTCCCATTTTCCACCTGTGCTTACACTACTCTGCCAAAAATTACTAATAAACTAAAAATCACTAAAAATGAACCTGCCATTTCTTAAAGGGGGCAAATCACTTTGTGTTCTTTATTAGCATGTGATTACATGGACACAAATACAACAGGGAGCCCTAACTGAAACAGCCCTGCCGTGTGTCGTCTCCGGATGGTAAGTTCCACTGAAAATCCGGAGCTCAGGTTCCAGCCCCCATATGGGGGGTGTTCCAAACCATATGGGTAATGTTCCAAAAGTGTATTTTAAGTCTGCTATCTGCAGCGCTGAGCACACTTTCCCATGGAAGCAATGTAGGCTGGTAAGAAAGACCTATTCTACCCAGGCTGCATCTCAAGGACTGTCCTGTACAAAAGAACTCTAGAATCTGAGTTTTAAAAGTTCTGTAGACGTGCTCAGAATTCCTGCTTGCTGAAGCTAAAAGTGTGTCTCTCGCTTCCATAGCCTGGCGGTAAGAGCAAGGCCTCCACTCCCATCTCCAAGACTTGCTGGGCCCAAGCCTCTAACACAATCCTAAGAAACTCGGGCAGCACAAGGCCCAGGGCGCCGTGAGGGCAGAGAAACCACACAAGCTGACAGGCAAGCGCTTCTTCCCACGTCTGCATCAAACCCAAGCCAGTTTCCCACGTCAGCTCCCCAGCTTAGCCCTCTCACTGGAGAGCAGCACGGCACAGCGCAGGCGTGTGGAGTCAGACAGGCCCGGGTCAGTGTCAGCTCCGAAACCTACTGCACTGTGGAGCCAAAGCAAGTGGC
Organism: Tarsius wallacei; assembly: GCA_963574415.1. Taxonomy (NCBI): domain Eukaryota; kingdom Metazoa; phylum Chordata; class Mammalia; order Primates; family Tarsiidae; genus Tarsius; species Tarsius wallacei. The sequence continues at coordinate 30,820 of CAUYQG010085322.1, read as the reverse complement.
CTGCCTTCCCTGCAACTCAGACTCCTCATCTATAAAGCAGAGGGCACACCAGCTGTTCAGGCCTGCCTGAAGGACAGTCACACAATATGGAACGCTCCGACTGCAGTGGCAGACTCACTGTGGGCTTCCAGAATGAGGGAAGCCAGTGCTGTCCCACCATGACCTCTCCCAAGGGACTTGGAATCCAGGCCTGCTCTCCCTTCGATGAGCGGTCCCTGTCCGTGAACCCTCAAGAGACTCCTGAAGACACGACCAGCAGAAGCACATTCAGCAGGGGATACAGACAAAGAGAGGGCAAATGGCCAACAGTTACACCAAGGACCAACACTTGGAGGAAGGAGAGTGAGTTTCAGTGACTGGACTGTGGCACCAGGATCGGGGCCTGGCTCTGAGGAGCACAGTGGCAGAGGGCTTGGGAGAAGAACCGCAGGGAGCGGAAAGCAAAGGCGACAGGAACTGCTCCCTCTGGCTCCCTCCCTTGACCCATGGCAGCAGCAAAACCTACACCTCAGCCAGGTGAGTCGGGGCCAGGGCTGGGTGGTTCCAGAGAGCAGCCGATGACCCATGAGGAAGAGAAGATTCCAGGACAGAGGTTTTTAAGCTCATACACAGGATCAGTAGAAGAGAGAGAAATACAGTCACAATGCTCAAGCCTGAAGAAATGTTTAGATCGCGAAGCTTTTAACTGCATGCTGGGAAATGTTTTGGATAAAGACTGCTTACTTGGGAGAAACAACAGAAAAATGTGACTCAGAATCCAGCCTTCCATAAACTGCTTTCTAAAATATAAAAGACATCTAATGTGTGAGCCAAGGTTAAAAGAAAACGCTCTTCAGAAATTCAAGTCCCATGAAGTTAAGTCTCCGAGAACAGAGGAACCAGGGCCACCATTCTGGAAGAGACATTCAAGAGCAGCCCCAGCCTCCCAGACTAAGCTCGATCTTTTAAAAAGAGCCTAAATGGCTTCTGCCCGGCCTGTCCCAGAGCTGGCTCCATCGTTCAATCCCCCCAACCGATGTCATCAAGCAGCACTGATGTTCTGTGGCAAGTACAACACACGAAAGGATTCACAGCAAAAACTGATCAAATTCTCTCTTTGCAACTGAATACACTGTCTCATCTTTTTCTCTCACTAGACAAGAGATGACTGACAGGCATTCTCTTTAGAAAAACATCCTGTGGAACTGAAGACAGTGCAGTCGTCCTCCAGTGCCTGCCCGTGACTCTCACGGAGCACACATCTCAGCAATTGCGTTCTTTATTTCTAACCATCTGGATTCCTATCTTGATTTCTCCAGGTTCCATACACTCCTCATAAAACAGGATGTGAATTTAGACTTATTATTTCTAAAGCAGTCTTATGAATGCCAAGTATAATAAAAAGATCACATCCTAGTTCTTACAAGACCGGCTATCTAATCCAAACCCATGGGCTCTAAAGATACAGCAGTCAACTGCTGGCTATTCAACTAAGATGTACTGTAAATCCAAGTTATTTCAGCTGCTTGCTTGTAGTAATAACTCTATGAATCTGGATGGAAATGAATCAGGATTTTTCCATATTGCATCTGTGTTTCAGGATGTTTTGTCTAAATGAATTTCATTATGTTTCTGGTGAAATGTGGAACTAAATCAAGACTATTACTTAAACCTAAGGTTATTGCTACTATTTCCCTCATTTACTTAGCCAGCAGTCACACAAAAATCTTAACAGGTCTCCCAGGATTGCTTATTTAGCTCCACTCAATGCCTTATCAGCATCTAGTACCTTGGGCATTTATACCAAAGCAGACCCATAAAATGTTGACCAGATGTATTCACTCACTGGTTATTATGTAACCTAATCAGTCAAAAACACCTTCAACATCTCTAAAATGTTAGATGCCGGAACATTTTTATGCAATCTTCATGGCATGTAAGACTTGGGAAGGGCAACACAACCTGTGAGAGCAGCTTCTTCAAAAGCTGTGCTATGGCAGGATCTTCGGGCGGAGGGCACTCGGGAAGGGACCCGCTTCGCTTCTTCTGACGCATGTGGAGGTGTCGGAACAAGCTAGTGATGTCTTTAGACCGCAAAGCATAATCAAATATAGAACGGCTCACTGGCTCTTTTAAGACACTGAGCAGAACAAGTTTTCTTTCAATCTGTGTCAGAAAGATAAAAAAAATCTCCAAAAATACAAACATAGTACAGTCATCTTTCAACTCAATAAATACCACATATGAAAAGTTAACATAAGGTGAAGTGGGGACCAAAGTAAGGCCCAAACTTTACCTGTGCAATGACCATTTGTATACCCAAACCCGAACTGTACCCCACATCTTTAAAATTAAAATTTTTTAAAAAAGTTAACATAGATTTTTATTTGCTAAGAAAAAAAGGAGAGCTATCTAGGAGAGAAAAGGAGATTTTTCCACAGAAGAAAAAAAAGAGCATTAGGGAACTGTAGAGAGATAAAGTATCTCTTATTTTTCCTTGTTAGCACTAGAGCACACACCTCTGTGTCTATCATACTGGAAAACTGATAATAAATCCCCATGCCAAAAGATTTTAGCAAACAAAAAAATCCTAGAATGTCAGTGTCCTGGGTCTGCAAGGCACCTGCAAGTTCACAGCTCTAACACCTGCAGGTCTGACCTAGGCCTCCCTCAGCCATCATGTTCTCCCAGGCAAGGCAGCCACTTCTCAAACATTACTCTCTCCAGAGGGTCCATAAAACCCTTCTTTTATTATCCTCCTCCCCATCCCTGCAAAAATGCCTCCCTTGTCAATGCATGTAGCACAGAGTGCATGGGCACACCTGACAGTCACCAAGAGGACTGTCACAGATGCATTTAACTACCAGGGGAGCCAGCAAATGGAAACCAGCATAAGAGGATTATCTTGTGTTGAAGCCGAGGTACAGAAAGAAAAGGCCCATGAAGCAAATGGGTAACTGGCCTTTCATCTCCTGATCCTGGCCTTTCAAAACATAAAACAATCATGGAAACAAAAGTGTGACGAACAAACTTCTCCTGGGAAAGCGTGATGACTGAAGCTTCCTGTGGTTTCCGAGATCTTTTCTAGATCAGACCTGCTGGTTGTTAGACCTGTGAACTGCAGATGTTTGCAGACCTAGGACATCATCTGGGATCTAGAAAAAGATCTTTCTTTGCCTTCTAAAACTTTCTGACATGGGTATTTATTATCCTTCTTCTAGTATGATAGACACAGATACATGCTCTAGGGCTAACAATGAAAAGTAAAAACACCTTAGCTCTTAAAAGTTTACTTCCAAATAGAATAACCAGCCAAAAGGAGTAGGAATGTCTTGACCTAAACTCCAAAGAAGCATATAAAGTTTTAAAAAAGACTTTCTCTTCCCTAGTTGTTATCCATCTCTTATATACATATAAATTGCTCTTGGGGTAAAAATTAAAAATTCTACAAACTCTATGAAATAAAGAATAGTGATCCCCAGAAATGAATGAACTTATAAGGAAAGTAAAGCCTGAAGGCACAGCCAAATCTTCCAAATGTCCAGAGTTTACTCAAGGTCATTGTCTTTAACCAAAGACCATAGGGAAGGGACATAAGACAAAAAAAGTAGGAGAAAGCCAGAGAGGCATGTGAATTTCCAAATGGAAAATGGAGTTTTGGTAAAAACAGGAGACTGCAGGATGTTTTAACAGTCTTAATCATCTTTCAACATTTCATTCTACTTAAATGTCTATTTTGATGCTGGCTGGCTAGCAAGATGAACAGTATAAACACTGACAAACCAGGTAAATAAAATTTGCCTTGGTCAGGCACAGTGGCTCAAGACCAGCCTGGGCAATTTGGTGAGACCTCATCTCTGCAACAAATCAAAAAGTTAGCATGGCTGCTCACACCCATAGTTCCCGCTATTCAGGAGGCTGAGGTGGAGGGATTGTCTGGGCCCAGTAGGTCGAGGCTGCAGTAGCCATGAGTGTGCCGCTGCACTCCAGCCTGGGCGACAGAGTGAGACTCTGACTCAGAAAGAAAAAAAAAAAAATTGCCTTGAACAAACCAAAGACCTAGAGTTTATCATCTAGTGCTATCCTACCAGAGGTTGAAGGTAGAGGGTGGTTTGTTAGGTTAAAAAAGAAAAGACACCAAAGCCAGTTAGTGGTCAAAAACACACCAAACATTTAAAAAAGATTTCTTCTATTTTATCATAAATAATGATTTTGGCTGAAATCAGTTACATTTTTTATATTAAAAAAGCAGAGGTCTACCATATACATTTCTGCTGATTAAATTTCACTTTAATAGCAGATGCTTTATAAAATTACACAAAATAAAGTATAAACTACTATGTACTATATTAGGCATAACAAGATGTATGATAACCCCCCGAACTTTTTACCTGTAAAGGTGCTTGGTCCATTATCATTAACTAGCTTGAAAAGAGTACGAGAATTATACAGCCCAGTCTAAATCTTCAGGCACTTAAAGGTCCCTAGGACTCCCTAAACATGTCTGTAAAAAGGCTGAGTCTGGAGGGAGGAAGGACCCCAAGCTGGAACTGCATACCTGTATTACTGGCTGGGTGATGTATGGGTGAAGATAAGGCATCAGTTTACAGTAGACGTCAGCTGTGCTTATCTGGTGGGCTACCACTGTGATGAACCCCACGGCACCATAGCGTATCCATAAATTGGGATGACACAGGAAAGGGGCTAAATGGGGAAAAGAAGGTGTGGATCAGATCAGTGAATCTCAAACTATCAGGATAAACACGTTTTCATCTTCGAATTGATGAGAGGATTGTACCAGAGTTCCTACCAGGTGCTTTCAAAGGAGGCATCAACTCCACCAAATGGACAATATTCTCTAATCATACAGAGCAGCAGTACCATAAAAGAATAAAAAGTTGCCCCTTATCTGAGGATTTAAAATTTGTATATTTTTTTAGTCAGGGCTAAAAATGGGTGAGCACCTACCCACTTACAACACTGGATGGAAAACTACTAGACAGAGACAGTAAAAGTCCCAACAACATGTAACAAACTCTTCCTCCCCCATCGCACCCCCACAGAAGTCCAAAGACACAGCATTTACCACACAAGGGACAAAGAAACAAGGGAGAGGGAGCTGTTACTTCCCCAAACCACAGCAACAGGATTAGGAAACGATCTGACCTATCTGACATTCTTTCTAATGCACGAGTTTGATCAAATCTGATAATTCTAGTAATTCATAATTTCATTCACAAGACATTATACAGGGAAATTTAAAAGGCACAAAACATCATGCTGTATAAACCAGAAAATTAAATAAACATCTTTTCATACCTTTTATTTAATAATCTTATGTATCAAACATAAAATCAATGATTTCAATAGAAGTTAGACTAACTTGATTTAGATTAAAATTCAAACTTCTCAAAGAAAAAAATTTTTTTGTAGCTCTGAGCATGCAAAGACAGCATTCAGATGATATTTGTTTCATCAGAAATCCACACTAAAAGAGAAGTAAGAGTACTGTCGTATCCTAATAAAACTTCTGTTAAAATGAGAAGGAGAGAAGATGCACTCAGAGGCTCTCCAACTTTCTCACATTTCCAACTCTTCTAATTGCACGGGAAGGTTTAGATTATTTCATGAACACCTGCAGCCTCTGATCCAGCCAAGAAGGGAGGGTTGGAATTTTCCCTTTGACAAGGGGAATAAGGACTGGAAAAACAGTGATCAAATCCCCAGAAAGTAGCTAAACCCATAACAGCTTGACAGTTGTGGAAACTGGATTACACTTCACTATTTACCCCAGTTCTTACTTCCCTGTGATACACAACCACATTTACACACTTTGTATGTGCTGGGGTACAGGGTGCTTCTCTGCCCTTGCTTTCGGCTCAGGCCTGGTGCTGGAACAAGCCTTTGGTAGATAAAACCATTAAATAAAAGGTATGAAAAGATGTTTATTTAATTTTCTGGTTTGTACAGCATGATGTTTTGTTACCTGCTCCGACCAACGGTAATCAACAAAAGGCAACACAAGCAGACACGTGGAACGGGCAGCATGGCCAGGCTTGCCTGCTCAGGCTTCTGACATCAGGAGAGGACACAAAGCGGCAGCCAGTACCCCTACAGCCAGGCCCCAGAATTAGACAGATGAGTCACAGACACTCTGGAGCTGCACGGCCTGAAGCAGAGCCACCCACACAGCCCGAGGACGCATGATGGGAAATGTATGGAAGCACTTCTGGAATTCTGGGATTGACTTTCCACAGCATTATTACATCCGTAAGAGGCTAGCTGACACAAAGCACCTCCAATATTCAGAGGCAAGAGCTGAATCATAAGAAGTCCCCACAAAACAGCACACTCAACCTTTCTCTATCTAACACACTCACATCATCTGAAGACAAGCTTGGGGAAATGTACTCGTAACATTCCAGTAGGAAGAGTGCAGTTTTTAAAAGGCCTGCAAAGAAGCCACGATAATCACCATCAAAACCACCGCCACCCATTCCCTTTAAGAATCACTACCACAAACAACGGTATCAGCAAGATGGCAGAACAGGACACTTCGGCGCTCATCCCCTTGCAGAAAAATACATTTTAACAACTATCCATGCATGAAAAGGCCATCACAAGAGCTGAGGAGTCCAGGTGAGAGATTCCAGTACCTCGGTATAGCACAAAAATGGGAAAAACCACATCAAAGAGGGCAGAAAGCACAGCTTCACTTCTGTATCACCCAAGTCAACATAGCCCCAAGCTCAGGCAGCACAGCACAGAGCAACACTTTCCAGGTGGGCAACGAGGTTAAGGAAGCACCCAGCTTTGCCAGAGATCCAGCACCAGGCCCACAGCAGTGAAACCCAGGCTCCACGCTCTTCCCTGCAGCGCCAGGCTCCAGGCCAACCACCATAAACCCAACACCCAGGCCCATCTCTGGAGACTCAGCCTCCAGGCCAGCCCCAGTGCCCAGGCAGTCCTGGAGAACTCAGGCTCTCCTGCACCCAGGGTCCAGGCCCAGCCCAGTAGACCCTGGCCCTCAGCAAGCCACCCAGGCCCAGGCTCCAGGACTGCCTCTATGGACTCAGGCTTAGGTCAGCCCCCACGGAACAACTGCCCAGGCCTGTGGCCATGAACTCGTGCTCTAGGCCCACGCTAATAGACTCCAGCATCAAGCCAACCCCCCCAGAGTGAGGATCAGGTCATCCCGTGGACCTTGGCAATAGGCCCAACCCAGCACCAAGCAGGTTCCACAGGCTCAAGGCTTGTTCCAGCACCAGGCCAGCCACGATGCATCCAAGCTTCAGGCCAGTACCCACAGGCCCAGGCTCCAGGCCTATCCTGCAGACCCAAGCTCTAGGCTTTCCCCCATGAAAAAGTCAACAGGCCCACATCAGTGGAACCTAGTACCAGGCTGGCCACAGGTAGACCCAGGACCAAGGTCTACCCAGTGCACCTAGGTTCCAGGCCCAACTCTGTAGAACCAGACAGCAGCCCAGCCTGCCCAAGGACTACAACAGCAAGCCTGCCCATAGACCCTGCCAGACAGTCCATCCAAAATCTCTGGACAGGCTGACTTGGTAGGGTACTCCCTACTGAGGGCAGTCTGTAAAGGCTGGAAGAGCTGCCTATTTCTTCAAATGCACAGACACACCAACACAAGGCCACAGGATCACAATCAGGGAAACATACCACCACCAAAAGAATATAAACAGCATCAGTAATGGACCCTAAAGAAATGGAAAATCTGCAAACTAACTGACAAAGAAAAATAATCACCTTAAAGCAGCTCGGTGAACTACAGTAGAACACAGACAACTAAATGAAATCAGGAAAACAATACACAAACATAACAAGAAGTTCAACAAAGACAGAAACCATAAAAAAAAATCAAACAGAAATTTTGGACAAGAATACAGTAACTGAACAATTCCATAGGGAGCATCCACAGTAAACTCTTTCAGGCCAAAGAATCAGTGGATGCATCTAAGTTACTAAACACTGCTATTTAATTTTAAATAGTTTAAAATGCCAACAAATGATTGTTTACTTGCTTTTTTTTCAGCGAGCCTTTTCTTTTAATAGCTGGTACCAAATTCAGTTCTAATTCTAAGGGAGCTATCCAACCAAGAATTTGAATGGCACTAGGTTTATTCTGTACATAAACATAATTTACTTTTACCCTACAGATATATGAGCAATCCATATATTCCTCTCTCTACAAACTTTGAGAGCAGGGATAAAAAGCTATCTTTATGATGACTTTTGCTTTAAAATTGAAGGACAAGTATTTTTTAATAAATAAAACGCAAATTGTAAGCTATATTAAATTTTAAAAATAATTTTCAAATAACTAGGCAACAGGAGAAACGTATTATGTGAAATTACAAGAGTGTGTGTATATACTTGTATATACACACACACACACACACACACACACACGCAGAGGGCATATATTAAAATAAAGAAGATCAAAATCTAAAGCAGCCAGGCTCGGTGGCTCAGCCTGTAGTCCCAGTGCTTTGGGAGGTTGAGGTGAGTGGATTGCATGAGCCCGCCCGTGGGTACAAGACCCGCATGGGCAACTTGGTGAGACATCATCTCTACAATAAAATAAAAAATTAGCCGAGCGTGGTAGCGCGCGCCTGTAGTTCCAGCTACTTGGAAGGCTGAGGTGGAAGGACCATCGGAGCCCAGCAGGTCGAGGCTGCGGTGGCTGGGAGCGTACCACTGTACTCTAGTCTGGGAGACAGAGTGAGACTCCAACTCAAAAAAAAAAAACCAAAGCAAGAAAAACTCAACTTCTGGGAAGTAGGGCCACTTTCACAGGAGAAAAGACAATACTAAGTAAGGATTCAGAAAATGAGAATCAATAGGAAAATAATCCAGGGTTTTAGATATGCATGAAAAATGATACATTTTCTCTTTAATATTACTATGAGAATAGGTGCTTTCTACATCTGCCTTCAACTATATAGCGCCAGAAATTAAAACAAAAAAATCCTAATATCCCCTTTTCATTATATTATTGATCAACTGTGGTTCCCAAACTATTAGCTCCTTTTAAAAAAATGGTAAAAACTTAGAGAAAATGAATCCCTCAAGGTTCAGCACTCTGCAGCTTATAGGAAAAATCAGACACATTTCACTGTAATGGAATCTTAACATGATTGAGTTGTCAGTATTCAACAATTTTCTACTAAATGTGTGATTTTTAACATAATCATTAAAAAATTCAAGCCACATTTAAACTAAGCCACAAATAAACTAAAAGAACAATTCTTGATATTAGAATGTGATATTTTAAAAATCTACATATGCTTTAGTTTTCCACAAATAAAAAATAATTCATATTCATGTTATAAATTTTCTAGGGTTTTAAAAAAAATCTCCATTAGCTACCATCTAGTTTCTCAACATGAAAATAAATAATAACTGCTCTTTTTTCTCTGGGGATTGTCTCGGGAAAAATCTATTATTCAAGTCTAACCAATCCTGACTTTCTATTAATTTTCCTTGGCAAAGCCTTTAGCAGCAATTAAGTATTTCATCCAAAGAGACAATGTGCTAAGATTTTTTGTCCTCCCAGTAGAGCCATATGCAATCTTACATTGTTTCCTTTCTTAAAACGAAGTGATAAGAGGACTAAGAGTTCCAGATATTCTTAATTTTAGAATCTGCCTTATACATTTGCTTGCTCTTATTCTAAATTTTAAAAGTTTCCGGGATATAGAGTACTGCTATCAAGGTCAATTAATTCCTTTCATTGGTTCAAAAAATCAGTAACATCAGTAACTTCAATACTATGAATTCTTAACTGGCAACCAGTGAAATGATATATGTCACAGATAAGTGTCCAAAAATAAGTTTACTCTTCAGAGTAGTGAAGCCTTTGCCCACATCATGCTAAAAACCAAAAAAAACCCTTGTTTTTTTCAAGGGTGGTAGAGACTTAACAACAGATGGAAACAAAGTGATACTTGTCAACCTGGGCTGGAGGACTAAATGAGTCTGCTTGTCTCTCTCTCACGTACATAAGCACATATACATGTGCATACACACATGCACACCCATGCAGTCGATAGTAAGAACAATACAGTTGTAGTTCTCACTCTATAGCACCTAGAAATTTTATAAAGTTCTTCCCATATCTTAATTTTGAAAAACAGACACATACCAATATCACTGGCAAACTCGTACACATGGGGTTTTTGCAGCAGTCCTAACTGGCACATACAGGTAAGGGCATTCAGAGCTTTCACAATAACAAACTCCTCGGCATCACTAAGACCTTGCTGCAGCAGGGGTTTGAGAATTGAGGAGCTCTGCCAGCCCACATAAGCAGCAACACCTGAAAATGAGAAGCAACATATTATGTGATTGTTCGATACCCGCAAGTACATATATCAGCAGTAAAACAATAAAACTAAGCAAAAGTCAAACATATTGATCAATAATCTAGGAAAGAACATTGTCCACATACACAGCATAGTAAATAGACAAACATCAAAGCAATGCATCAAGAAATTCTGGGGCACCACGAAAAAGCAAGGATCCTAAGAACTTACAAAAACAAAAATATAGGGCTCCTAAAAGGGAAGACGAATCAGGCAGGCAACAAATGATCTTCAGCAACAACAGGGTGTAAAAGACAGCAGAGCAAGACCTTCAAAATTATGAAAGGAATTCTACATCTGGTCAAACCAAACTGTCAAACCAAAAACAAGTCATTTCAAGATATGCAAGGACTGTAGCAGTTTACCTCCCATGCAACCCTTTTTAGGAAAGTTTCAACCTAAGATTTCAAGGGGATCTTTACAAACTGAAATGTACAATGAGCTAAAATAGTCTTTAAAATGTTTTGAAAATGAAGAATGACATCTGGAAACTTATCCCTATCAGATTATAAAGTTGATTTAAAATACATAACAAATAGCTATGAATTTGAGAACAAGATTATAAAAATCAATGGAAGCGACTAGGTACGTAGAGGCATGCCACAGACTAAGAAAGCCTCACAAACCAACGAGAAATAAATAAAAAATGTCTAATAAACAGTGTTGGAAAACTGGCTACATTTCTGACAAGAAAATTTATATTTCACCTTATATCACAACCAAAATAAAGATCAATTAAACAGTTATGTGTGAAAACTAAAGAATTAAAATGAAAAGAAGAAATGCAATAAATCTGGAATGGGAAAACAACGTAAGCACAAAAGTTAAACACACACACACATACACACAAGATCAAATAAATTGACTATATAAAAATCATTTGCAAAAGTAATATAAAAAATAAGAAGTTAAAGAACAAGCTGAGACAAACTGTGTGCTCAAAATGATCTGAAAGAAAAAAAGCTGGTGGGGTGCAGTGACTCATATGTAATCCCAGCACTTTGGGAGGCCAAGACGGGAGAATCACTTGAACCCAGGAGTTCAAGACCAGCCTAGGCAACATAGCCAGACCTCATCTCTACAAAAACATTAAAAAATTAGCCAGGCATAGTGACGCACACCTGTAGTCCCAGCTACTCAAAAGGCTGAGAAGGCAGAAGAATCACTTGAGCCCAGAAGGTGGAAGCTGCAGTGAGCCGGGATTGTGCCACTGCACTCCAGCCTAAGCAACAAGTGAGACCCCAACTCAAAAAAACACTTAATGTTCCTAATGTGTACACTAAAAGGCTCAAAAAAAAAAAAATCAATAAGCATAAATAACTCTACCAGAAAAATTCATAGAATTAGAAATATAAACAAGTATTCAACATGAGAAAGTTTTTCAACATGACAGTTAAGCTAAAAAAAATACACATCAAAACAAGTTATCATTTTACACTTCCAACAGGCAGAGATTAAGCAAAGCTTATTTCACATCAGAAGGGTATGCAGTACTTAAAGCAGATGGTATGCAGAATGATATACTCTTAAATGTGTTAAAAGTTTTAAAAATAAATTCATTCTTTAACCCAGTAAATAAAATATTATACTTCCATCCTGAGAAAATAATCAGAAACAACGACCTACATATTTTACATATTTAAATATATAAAAATTATCCATATAATATATAATAGAAAAAAATGAAAACAATTTAAATATCCAAAAGAAGGGTTAAATAAATTTAGGCAAAACCACATAATGGAATAACTTAGATTCATTAAATTATGGTTTCAGAGAATTCTTAATGACATGAGAATATGCTCAGAATATGTTACTAGAAAAAGCTGAGATTAATAATATAATATATACATAGCACTTGCATGCCAGGTATTATTGCATATGCTAATTCATTCTACTGTGAGACCAGCACTGTTATCATCCCCATTTTACAGACAGGTAAACTAAGGCACAAAAGACATTAAATGATTTTTCCAAAGGACTACAACTAGTAAGTGACAAATCAAGAACTTGAACGTAACAGTCTGGCTCCACAGCCCTGCTCTTAACCATCAACAAAACAGGATAAATGGGATGCAAAGAAAAGAGGAAGAGGGACAGGATTAAAGATTATCTGTTTTCTTCTTGGTTCTGTATTTTCCAAATTTAATTTTTTTTTTGTTCTGAGTCAGTCTCACTCTGTCACCCAGGCTGGAGCAGCGGAATGCTGCTCACCGCCACCACAGCCTCGACCTGCTGGGCTCAGACTATCCTGCCTCAGCCTTCCAATTAGCTGGAACTACAGGCATGCGCCACCATGCCCAGCTAATTTTTTTTTTAATTGTAGAGACAGGGTCTTGCCATGTTGCCCAGGCTGGTCTCTAACCCATGGGCTCAGGCAATCCTCTCGCCTCAGCCTCCCAAAGTGCTGAGATTATAGGCATGAGCTATTGCACCCGGCTTCCAAATTTGATTTCTAAAGGTAATACAAGCATGTATTATTGTTATACACAAAAAGTAGAAAGCATTTTTAAATAAAAAAGGAACCAATATAGAGATATGTTGCAAAGTACATATGATCTGCCCAATAGATAGCCGAAATTCTAAGAACAATCTTTTCTCCAGAAAAGAAATAAAAATAAAATTATTCGGAAGACGAAGAGAGCAAAAAAGACAAAAAGATGTAAGAAGCAAAGAATGTTGCATTTAAGAACGGAGTAAGATGAAGTCCTACAAGACTAAGACACATCAATAAACTAACGCAAAAATAAAAACCATACAGAAGATTCTGGAAAAAAGAGGAGCCAGGCGCGGTGGCTCACGTCTGTCATTCCAGCACTTTGGGAGGGAGGCGCAGGCGAGAGGACTGCCTGAGCCTAGGGTTTCGAGACCAACCTGAGCAACATGGCAAGACCTTGTCTCTCAGTAAATAAAAAAATTAGCTGGGTATGGTGGTGCGTGCCTGTAGTTCCAGCTACTTGGAAGGCTGAAATGGAAGGATCACCTGAGCCCACCGGGATGAGGCTACAGTGACCATGAGCTACACTCCAGCCTGAGTGACAGAGTGAGACTCTGACTCAAAAAAAAGAAAAGAAAAAAAGAGGTACAGTAATTTCCAGTAATAACAAAGCAAGAAAAATAGGCAATCTCTTCAAAGTACAAAGTACCCTATTCCCCAAAACATTATATGATAGCATTTACAGAAATATCAATCCTGTTGCACCATGCGTTTTTTTATTTTTAGCGAGAAAAACGCTAACAGCAAACATTATAGCAGCTACTTTCCTAGATTACTGGGAATCAAAACCTAAAGGCTTACAGCTTTCTACTACCATGAAAAAGTTTAGATACCAGTCAAGCTTTCATATGGGTAGAATAGTCTTTAAACCTTTGTGTTAACAGACAGCTGTAACAATCATGTAGAAAATGATAGTAAGAGGGGTTAGTGGGTAATCATAATAACACGAACCCAGTATAGAATAATAACTGACCAAATTTAAAGTTGAAAAGATCAGTACATTCTGAGGAAAGAGACCAGTTATTATTCAAGAGAAAAATATCAAATCCCGTATCAAACATTACTTAACCCACTCAAAACAAAGTCTACTTCACTTACTATTTTGAATCTAAATGTAACAGGAGTCATGCATATAAAATACAAGATGTCTGGCTTTCTTAGATAAATCTGAAAACCAAGAATTGCAAGCATAGTGAGACCTTTCTTCTACCAAAAAAATAAAAACCTGGCTGGGTATGTGGTGGCCTGCACCTGTAGTCTCAGCTACTCGGGAGGCTAAGGTAGAAGGATCACCTGAACCCAGGGGTCAACACTGTGCTAAGCCGTGATCATGCCACTGCACTCCAGCCTGGAAGACAGAGTATAAACTCTGACTCCGGGGGAAAAAAAAAAAAAAAATTGCAAAATGAAAGAACGGCAAAAAAGAGCTGCTTAATTTTTCAAATTTTCAGTTTTTACAAAGCAAAGTCTACAACTTTTCTTTTGAAAGTAATTCTCATCTATAATTTTATACACACACACACAGACACACATACACACATTCTTTTTCTTTTTTTTTTTTGAGAGATAGGGTCTTGCTATGTTGCCCAGACTGACCTTGAACTTCTGGGCTCAAGCAATCCTCCCACCTCAGCCTCTCAGAGTGCTGGGATGACAGGCATGAGTCACTGAGCCCAGCCTTCTTCCTGATTTTAAAAGTGATGCATGTTCACGTTTGCTTTATAAACACACATATGAGTATAATTTACATTATTACCTTTATACAACTGACATCACACTTTTAGATTTACAGCATACGTATGTCAGTCACTTCAACCGTGTCTCATGGTACTTCCCAGGTCATCATTCTTTTAAAATATAGTTGGTAGTGCCCATAAGGCATTCCTTCATATGGGTGAACCACACGTCAGTTTACCAACCCCTGCACAGCTAAAACACTGACGTCATCCAAAAGCAGCATGAAGACAGAAGAAGTACTAGGAATTCGTTGCATTATGAATAAAATTGGTAGCATCATCAAACTTCAGACTGCAGGAAGTACTTACTTGCAAGTATAACTTAAAATCTTACCGGTACATTTTAAAACAAAAATCATACCAACTATGCTATCAAAGAAAGCTCCCCGGAGATGCCAGTCATTCTTGTCGTTGAGGAACGTGATCATGTGGGACAACAAGACGTCGTTGGCCTTCTGGCGCCCAAAAAACACACACAGCCGGGTGATTCCGCTCTCCATCAGGGTCTGCTTCACAATGTTCTCAGGGTCACTCAGCAGAGTGACGACCTTCTGTTGGACCATCTCGTGCAAGGCCTGGAGCTCTAGACGAGGAAAAGCACAGTAACGACAGGGCTCGGCTTCCTCCCCACAGACACAGCCCCGCTCTTCCTTCCTGCTCCTCGGCAGAACAGAGCAAACACAGAAGCCACCAAGTCCTCAGTCACTATGTTTTTCCACGTTCAAAACGCTGGAAGATGGAAAATAAAGGGTATCCTAATAGGCAGACACCACGAACATAACTACTGTCTCACTAATTAAATATCTCCACTTTGAGATCAAGGAGAAAATTATAGGGAGGCACCAGAAAAGATCACCCTGTCTCAATAAGATCCACTTAACCATGGACTTGAAAATAGTGCACAGGTTCAGGATACAGTATAATGGTACTAAGCAATTATTTCGTAAAGCACTTTTAAAGGTTAGTTTATTATATTTCAGAAAGCCAGAAAACACACTGTGAGTGCGGTCAAGGCTTCACTTGGCGTGGCTACTGCCTTCCCTGGCCGTATCTTCTCCGCTCTACCCCCTTTTTATTACGCCGTCTCTTTCCCTTGCTAGAGGGTGAGCTCAAGAGCAGGGCCGTTTGTGCTTGACTCACCACCCTGCTCTACGGCTTAGAGCAGGCTCCTAGCTGCCTGATGCACAGCTGGTGTTTAACAAGTACCTGCTGACTAAATAAATGAGGGCAGAGGCCACTCCTGTCCTGTCTAGGGAAAGAGTAACTGGTCTAACATGCAAAACTACATGCTCACATTAAGAACTTCTGGTTAACTCCCCCAAAGTCTAAACACTTAACTTCATTATCTAAAAAGTTCCAATTACATGGTACAGAATGTAGGACACGATCATCTAAGTAAATCTATGAAAAAAAGGCAGGACCTTCTTTCTGATACATCCTCCCATAAGTTCAAAATTATCCCACCGTATTCAACTCTAGATAACATATGTTGTCTAAAAACAGTGGCACCTGAACAAGTAAAAGGCATTACACTTGTCTCTAGCATAAAAATCTAAAAATGCAATTTCTGTAGTTATTCGCAGCTAGAAACATCTTGGAGCAGATTAAGCCCATTATTTTACTTCTCAGTCTTTCACTCAACAAACATTAACTGAAAGCCTATGAAAGTCGTATGAGTGCAAAGAAACCTAAGATAGGGCTTTGACTTCAATGAGTTTCCCATCACATCTATTCCTTATACGGCAAAAGGGGTGGGCTTTGAAATGTAAATCGCAGATGGTGTAGGAAACAAAATTTATGACTGAGGCTACTCAGAATATAGCCACATAAGGATAAAAGGTTTAGATTCTTTAGCTACGATATTCCCAATTTTCTCTTTTATGAGAATTACATAACTCAGCGAGCTTAACTGTTTGCACAAATTAATTATGGCTGAAAAACAGTCGAGGTATTAGCACCTACGGTGACAAGCTGATCGTTTTCCAGCACGGTAACAGTGCATGAGGACAGAGAGAATCATCAGACACAGGGATCCTTCCTAGCTCCTGTCTATATATCCAGGACTCCTCCCCTCACATGAAAACTGCAAGCGACAGTTCCACAAGTCAGTATCAGCAATTCATTCTAAACAATAGGAACTCTGGAAGAGAAAATTATACAACCTGTGTCATAATTTCCATTTGGATGGGTAACTTCATCTATTTCTTCACTACCGGGATCATTTTCCATATTGAGATTTTTTAACTGCACTAATTCCAGGAATCTCAGAGCTGTTTCTGCCAGTAGAGCTATATTTTCTAGAGATAAAAAGGAAGAAAATGCGTTATAATCTTAAATCTTTGCAATGCTTATAGCTTTTCCTATGTCTTTTACATATAAATAATAATCATAAAACCAAGGGGAAAAGGTAGGATTTTTCATTTGGCACTTAACCTCATCAGATTTTAGTAACTGATCTCATAATCGACAACTATCTCTGAACTGCCAGTTTTATCAATGAAGACTAAGCTTTAAAAAAATACAAAAATAAATCCAAAATATTACACCCAAATCTACTTTAGCAAATAAAGTCTCAATCCTTCTACAGAGACTTACCCTTAGTACTTTGATGAGAGAGAGATATCTACCGGACTAACGGAGATATTCACATTCAAACAACAGATCAGGTTGGGCTTTGGAACCAGACAGACCTGGGTTCCAACCTTGAACTTGCCACTTACTAACTGGCTGCTCAGACAATTGGAGCTCAGTGTCCTCACAGGTAAGTGAGGAGTCACAACTACCTCAGAGAGAAGCCACTGACAGACTGCTTTCCAGGTGAGGCTCCAAAGCTCTGTGGCAGCCAGAGTGTCCAGCTGTTTGCCACATCTCTGCACCTGTAACTTCTACTTTCTCCTATTAAGACACGCCTCACCACTGCAGAATACCTACTGCTGACTTGTGCTGTCACTCCCAATGAGGTCTGCTCTGTGCTCACACTTTCTTCTTCCTTCCATCTGTAGCTATTCTTGTGTCCATGTCCTTGCTTGCCTCCCACGTCTGCGCTTTTTTCTTTTTTTTGGAGTCGGAGTCTCACTCTGTTGCCCAGACTGGAGAGCAGTGGCATGCTCACACCGCCACCACAGCCTCAACCTGCTGACCTCAGGAAACCCTTCCGCCTCAGTCTTCCAAGTAGCCAGAATTACAGGCACGCACTATCACACCCAGCTTTGTTTTTTATTTATTGTAGAGACAAGGTCTCACCAAGTTGCCCAGGCTGGTCTCAAACCCCCAAGTTCAGGCAATCCTCTCACCTCAGCCTCCCAAAGTGCTGGGATGACAGGCTTGAGCCACCACGCCCAGAACGACGTCTGTGCTTCCTGACATACAACCATAACCAGCCGGACTGCACTCCTGTCCTTAGCAGTGAACAGCGCTGAACACGAGTTTGGCGACCTTAAACTTAAAATAAGAAGTTTTCCTTGCTTTGAACATCTCCGAAGTTGAAATGCACCTTACAGTAGTTCTGAGATCTTGGGGTTCATCAAATGCAACGAATTCCTTCATTTTGGGGCCCCACGCCCCACCCCTGTCGGGACCAGCACTGCTCTGAACAGAACGAGAACTTGCCTCTGGGCAAGCGAAATGTCGATGCCTACAATGTGTGCTCATCCTGAGGTGGAAACACTCTGAGCCAAACCCTGGCACTAAGCCGAAATCTCAAACGAATACCCCTGCTGTACCAAGCGTGTCTTCATGAGGAAAAGTCTCTGATCTTTCTGGACACCTCTACACTCCGAGTAGACCTATGCTTATTTCCCCCATTTAAGTCCATGAACCACAGCACACTTGCCAGTTCGCTTTACACAACACACAAATCTGCATCAGCAACTCTGAGATAAAAAAGAACACTGTGAGCATGGCATGTGTGTTTCAATCGCATTTAGCCACACAAGCACAGAGACCTTAAGCTCGATTTTAAAAGGCTGCTTTTTCTCGTACCGAGCCATGCAGAAGGGACAATGCAGGCTACAGGGACTGACCCTGGGCTATCATGGACTCTGACCACAGACCCAGAAGACCACAGAAAAGCAGGACAGCTTCAAAACCAAGTCTAGACGAGGGGCTCCAAGAATTAAACCAGACGTAACACAGGGTCACATTATTTAACCTCTCCTAACCCCAGCTTCCTCACCAGTATATAAAGGGAATACAACATCTACTGCTCAAGGTTGTTGCAAGGGTTAGCTATGAGATCTCACAACTAACCCTCGCCAACAACCTAGAGCAGAAAATGCTCTGACACACAGCAGATTTTTCAATAACAGTGGCTATAATTTTTATGCTATACCTATTAGTAACTGAATGTATGTTAATATGGCACCTACACACGAGAACTTTATCTATTTAACACAAATAGGAACAGATTAAGATACACTGAGTCAAAAGTTGGGTCATAAAATCCTGGTAAGAAAGATACAGCTTGTTTTTAAAACCTATAAACCTTTATTTTACTTGACTTTACCAAGTCAAATTATTTATATTTGCCACGTAAATTGCAAATATGCTTTGTTATGAATGATAAACTCTGATATGTCTTTTAAAAATTCTGGATTTCTAGACCTATATAGTTTACGCCTATATAGTTATGGAAACCAGAAACCAGAAATAAATAAATAAGTAGGCAAAGAGATAAGCAAAAAATAAAAACATACAGGGGGTGACAAAAAAAGGCATACACATTTTAAGAGATGTTATCTATGTACTACTTGTCGAAGTTGAATTAGACTACAGTAGCAACGTGTAGGATGATGTTCACTCAACCGTGCTTCCATCATTCTCTCTGACTGTCCTGCCTGTCGCATGGTGATGCTAGCTTTTGATTAACACCATCTTTTGAGTGACCGTCATATTCAACATGCATATACATTTTTTGGCATCCCCGGGTGTATCAGGGAAAAAAATCCTAAAGACCACCAACCACTCTGTGGATGTGCACAGAGATAAGACCAGAGTCCAAAGACCGTTTTCACATGTTCTATTAAAATAATGACAAGCAGGCCAGGCTCGGTGGCTCAGCATACAATCCCAGTACTTTGGGAGGCTGAGACAAGTAGATTGCCTGGGCCCATGGGTTCAAGACCAGTCTGGGCAATTTGGCAAGCCCTCATCTCTACAATAAATTTTTTAAAAATTAGCCAGGCATGGTAGCATTACTTGGAAGGCTGAGGCGGAAGGATCGCCAGCGCCCAGCAGGTTGACGCTGGGGTGGCCATGAACATGCCACTGCACTCCAGCCTGGGCAACAGAGTGAGACTCCAACTCAAAAAAATAAAATAAAATAAAATAATGACAGGCAAATCGTAAAATGAATGAACTAAAGCAAGTTTCTTTAAAAAAAAAAAAGTGACAATATCAGCTCCACACACATTATACGCTATTAACAAAGACTTCAAAACAGAATCTCTGATTTCCATCAGAGTACGTGGTAGAAATAAATTATGTTTGTTTCAGTGGTATCTTCCATGCAGAATTAAGCTTTCAGAATTAATCTGGGGAGCTAAAAACATAAATCTGCATCACCTGTAATTGAGTGAGAATTACAAAGAAAACAGGTAGGTGTGTATAACACACCCATCTCATCACAAAGAAGCCACACATCCTAAGCACTATAGTAACTGGAAGAACTTTAACATTCAATAAATGAGGATGCCAGGTTCTTTCAACACCAAATCACCCAGCAAAATTAATCTTTTTAACAATAACAGACAGTTACGTCCTAAAATTGGCAGTCAAACAAGTGTGTTTGTTCAGAGAAACTGTATAAAGGTCCCTCGCTCCAGGAACAGAGCCACTGCTGAAATGCAGAAGACAAGGAGTAACACAGTCCAAAAGGATGTCAACATTTACTCTCGGGCCAGATGGAGACACTAGGTCAGAAGCATATACTCGTAAATATCAGTCTTATTCCAAATTAAATGAAATACTGCCAGGAAAACCAAACAATTCTGCATTATATACTTTTTCACTTGATAATTGTTATCATTTCAAAAACAGAGAGCCATAAAGTTGATTCCCAGGAACAGAGTAGCTAGGAATATTATTAATATGTACACAAACAGTTGGAAGAGCAAAGTTCACACTTGAAATTCCCAAAGAAATCAGAAAAACGAGGTATTATAGTCACCAACTAAAAATATCTAAGTGGCTGTTATTTGGACAAGAAACTCTTACCAGCATAGGCTAGTCTAACAATAGTCGCATCATCTTGGGCTAAGTGGGCTATGCCGGGCAGAATGTATTCTGGATAAATATTGACATCATTGCGAGGAACCTCTTTGACGAGAGCAAGAACTTTGGTCAACGTCCTCAAGGCCTCGGCCCTCACCCTAGGAACCGAGTCACTGCTGAAGTGCAAGAGATACGGAGTAATCCGATCCAAGAGGATTTCAACACTTAATCGGGGGGCCAGGTGGAGAATGAGCTCCAGAGCAGCAAGCTTGGAGTCACAGTACTTCAGGGTCTGCAGGCAGGATGTTATGACAGACACCAAGACCACCAGCCCGTTTTCCTTAGGCTCTCCTTCTGCTTTTTCTGGCAGGTCATGTCCACAGAGATTGTGAATAATGTTGCCCAGATCCTTCCGTATGACCAGAATACGCTCATCTGCGGAGAGAAATGTTTCCTTGGCAAACTGGGCCATGTAGGGCTGAAGGAACGTGTAAAATATTTCAGGGAAGGCATTGCCACGCTGCTGCTTTAAGTACTCTTCTGCCTCTAAACGCTTATCTGGCTCACGGTGAATCATCTGAGTTACCTATACCAAGGAAGAAAAACAGATCTGAGAACAGAAAATTAAACCTGACAAAAGCTACAAGGGCAATTCACGTATGATTTAAAGGATTTTCAAGGTAATTCTGACTCTTCTCAATCTTTGCCTGACAAACTATTTTCGGAACCTGATGACTAAGTGATATGTAACTCTACCATTCTAGAAAGCAGTAAGAAATTACATTTGCCAAGCACAGTGGCTCATGCCTTTAAACCCAGCACTTTGGGAGGCTGAGGCAAGAGGACTGCCTGAGCCCACGGGTTTGAGACCAGCCTTGGCAACATGGCAAGGCCTCGTCTCTACATAAATCAAAAAATTAACCAGACAAGATGGCGCACACCTGTGGTTCCAGCTACTTGGAAGGTTGAAGCAGAAGGATCACCTGAACCCAGCAGGTCAAGGCCACGGTGGCCATAAGTGTGCCCCTGCACTCCAGCCTGGGCTACCGAGTAAGACTCCGACTCAAAAAAAAAATTGTATTTAAGTGTCTTACAGGTGGCCCTGACTCCTGAAGAGGAGGGTATATCCAAGGTCAGTATTCCCCATTTATTAAGACAGGGAACGCTATATTGCCACCCACAACTCAAGGATTCCTACAAACTTTTCTAAGTAGGAGAATCTGAGGAAAGCAACGGATCTTCTCCAGAGAATACATGCACACAATTTTAGTATACAAAATTATACACAATTCTGGAAGGAAGAACAGAACCCCTAAAATCTACTTACATAACCCAGGTTAAGAGTTATGGTTTAGAACCTCATTGCCATTGTCCAAAAGAATACACAGCTGAAGTACGGCTCTAGGATCTAGTCATCAGAGGAGTAAGTGACCAACTTTTCAAGTAACATAAAAGAGATGTTAAATTCTGCAAACACTAGCAGTGATACACCTAATTTGAATTTATCCTATGTTTTCTAGTATCATGGGGAAATAATTTTTTTCAACACACAGAACATAGTTTAATATTTTCTGGACACTTATAGAGTATCAGTCATTATTTGCATATATAAAATAACATAAAATGTATCTAGCTACTTGAGTTTTTGGCTTATATTCTAAATAACAGCCTAGTATTGACCCTGAAGGAATCAAATATACTACAAGGAAAAGTGAACTAGTTGAATTATTTTTAGATTTGGATTAAGCTTTAAAGATTAAACAAATATACCCCTTCCACAGTTAAGAAAAGGTAGGCCCAAAGACTTGAAGTTATGTACTCAAAGTAACATAACCAGAAAGTGCCATACCCAAAGACAGAAACGCCAAGTATGTCGACTCCTCCCAGGACACCGTCTACTGATATGGACTAAACAGTCTTCCTCTGAAACATCGTATTTTTATATAGTCGCCATTTTTAAGAGAAATTAAAATGTTATATTTTCCTACCAAATTAAAGAATATTCTAAATATACCCTTATCTTTTCCTTGACTCAGAGTCATCACCACATGCATGGGTCAGTAAGCACAGGACTGGCTTTAAAAAAACGACCTCGTCGGGCTCGGTGACTCAGCCTGTAATCTCGCGCCTTGGGAGGCTGAGGTGAGTGGATTGCCTGAGCCCACGGGTTCCAGACCCGCCTGGGCAACTTTTGGTGAGATCTCATCTCTACAATAAATCAAAATATCAGCCGGGCGTGGTAGCACGCGCCTGTAGTTCCAGCTACTCAGAAGGCTGAGGCGGAAGGATCGCCAGAGCCCAGCAGGTCGAGGCTGTGGTGGCCGGGAGCGGCCACTGCACCCCAGTCTGGGTGACAGAGTGAGACTCCAACTCAAAAAAAAAAAAAAAACGACCTCAAGCAGTCATGTCGATGTATGGTCTAGGTGACCCCCGTGAACTTCTCACACCTGTCTGCTGCACGAGCACGTGAGTCTCCAAGCTCCCTTTCCAGAACTGCCCTCAACATCAAGGGAGGCATGCACAGCTGCTTGCTTCTATCTGAAATGGCCCTATCTGGCTGTATTCTGCTCAGGTTGACCTTTCCTGTCGCCTTCATTTTAGACGTCTGTTTTCCTCACTTGGTACTAGCAAGCTCCATCCAGGACCTCTCCAATCCCCAGGCGCCTCCTCACCTCCTTCCCAATGTGCCTAAAGCAGAGCTGAAGATTGTAAGGGGAAGATGGACAGATGATATGGATTATTTTTTTTAATCCAAATGAACTCTACGCCTGAGAAGGGGGAAAAAAGTAACAAAGCAACAACAATAGGCTGTTTGGTCCAAGATGCTTTGCTGCTGTGTTCCAAATTCATAACATTTCAGAAACCTGGCTCATACAAAAGTAGGCACATTTTTCTATTAAAAACTTTAAGGCAAGTATTTGTAGCATAGTTACCAACTCTCTGATACTGCGATCTTCTATTTTATTTAGCACTTGTTCTGGGAAGAAATGTCCATTTCTATAAGCCAGAAGTTGAGAGAGATCAAACAGTGGCACACCCTCTGTAAAAAGCTCAGCTATCACACAACCTGGAAAACAGCAGACATAATCCCATCAGAAACGAGCTGCAAGTTGCCATGCAATAGAGACCAAGAAGTCAGAGAATTCATAAAACTCAAAATAAGACTCCAAAGTAAATAAAATTAAACACTGCAACATACAACTACAATCAA
This sequence comes from Tarsius wallacei, assembly GCA_963574415.1. Classification (NCBI taxonomy): domain Eukaryota; kingdom Metazoa; phylum Chordata; class Mammalia; order Primates; family Tarsiidae; genus Tarsius; species Tarsius wallacei. The sequence goes on along the minus strand of CAUYQG010085322.1, from coordinate 6,802 downwards.
GCATATGGGAAAAATGTCTATTGTTGAACATCAGTTTCTCACAGAGAAAGTCAATAAAAGGTCATTCATTTTTTTCTCCCTATTAAAAAAATTAAGTAATCTCCTAGTTCTATAATTTAAAATGAAAATGAACATATAATGCATACACTTACTACAGAGTGACAAAGCAAGAAATACAGCTTTTTTGAAAGTATGGATTTATGAACATTCAGTTCATAAGGGACTTCTAAGAAGTCATGCCTGACAATTCATTTTGTCATCATTAAGCAAAAGTTATTAGGTGACTACTAGACACGAGGCACTAGTAAGTAGTACACAAAGCTGGTAAAAATCCCTGCCTTCATGAAGCTGTCATTCTAGGAAGGGAGATGGAAAACAGGTCTGTGAACAACATAAGATGCAAAATGCTAAGAAGGGTGGCTATAAGATTAAAGCGGGAGAGAAATCATTCATTTGCACTTACGTAATCTTCAAGGCAGAACTTTCAGAAGTGCCTGCATCCCCAAAAGGACACAACAGTCTCATTGCCTCATTATATGAAGTGCGTTAAACAAACCTTGAGGAGATGCTTAAATGACCTCAACTCACAGCCTCTGCACTTGCTGGGTCCTCTACACTGGCACTTTCCGGACCTCCACCTCCTTCAGCCCTCCAGCAGTGAGGCCTTCCCTGACTGCCTGTTTAACACTGCAAGCCCCACCACAGCGGCCCCCATCCTCCTCGCTGGGCACACTTTTTCCTCTCACTCCTTCCCCCACGGTTGCTTCCCCACAGCACCAACTTCCAGACCACATTTCAAGGACAGATGCTCCTCGACTTAAAATGGGGTGGCGATCTGACGAACTCACTGTAAGTTGAAAATATCAAAAGTAGAAAATGCATTTTTCTGTTCTTTATGATTATTATTTATTATCGTTATTATTATTATTATTATTATATTATTATTTTGTCTCACTCTGTAGCCCAGGCTAGAGTGCAGAGGCACAATCATAGCTCACCATAGTCTCGAAGTTCTGGGCTCAAGCAAGCCTTCCACTTCAGCCCCCCAAATAGCTGGGACCACAGGCATGCACCACAATGTATGGTTTGGGGTTTTTTTCTACTTTTTATAGAGAACTATGCCTGGCCAGTAAGGTCTACAGTTAACACTAACGCACCAATGTCAATTTCTGACTTTGACATGGAAATACAGTCATAAGCAATGTCATCACTGGCAGATGATGGGTGAAGGCTATTTTTGAAACTTCCTCTGAGTCTGCAATTCAAATCTTAAGAGCACTGAGGGGGGACAGATGCCACCCACCTCTTTTTCAAGGGAATGAAAGGGCCTACTTTCCAGCCGAAACCATATAGGGCTCTTTAGTCTAGAAAAACACTGAATTAAGTTGTATTGAAGAGTACAAAACTACAATATACACAAAAAGGATAAACCCAAATTTATATAGGTTGTAGGTTCACACTTACCAACAACTGAAATCTTAAACCTATAAATGATGCCTTGAAGTTTGAAAGTGATCAAATTCCTAATCTAAAGGGTTACAGAAAGTAAGTTTAAAATGCTAAAAAGTTTCAAGAAGAATTTAAATAAATTCACTGATCAACAATGCTGGGACTTTGTGGCTCACATTTCTAACCGTCTTATACTGTATTCACAACCTAGAGGCTAACCCCAGCTTATCAACAGCATCCCTCAGTATGGGCTGGTGAGCTGAACAGATCAACAGGTGCAATCCTGTGTCACAATTACTGTTCATTCCCCTGGATGAACTATGCTTCGTTAATTATGTTACTTTTCCTAAGCAATCTAAAATTTGACTCAATTTATTATTTTAATTTGTAGTAAACCTGTAAGGGAGAAAAAAAAATTAAGCCAGATCATCACAAAATTTGCCCAAGATGGCAATGATGCCACAGTTCCTTTGGCATCCCTCAGAGAACCATCTTTAACCTACTTGTCTCCACCCCAGAAGCTCTTAGGTAACCTGGAATTCACAGCTCCATGTGGTCCATGCATGCGAAATAACGTACATGACTGCATGTTACATTTTCCAGGGAAGGAGTCCACTGATTTCATTTAACTTTTTTTTTTTTTTTTTTGAGTTAGAGTCTCACTCTGTCACCCAGGGTGGATGGAGTGCAGTGGCACCCTCACGGTCACCCCAGCATCAACCCACTGGGCTCCGGCGATCATTTCCGTCTCAGTCTTCCAAGTAGCCAGAACTACAGGCACACGCTACCATGCCCAGCTAGGTTTTGATTTATTGTAGAGACGAGGTTGCCCGGGCTGGTCTCGAACCCACAGCCTCAGGCAATCCACTCGCCTCAGTCTCCCAAAGTGCTGGGATTACAGGCTGAGCTCATTAACTTCTTTAAAGAAAGCCAAAAAGCTTAAAGATTACTTCTGTACAAACTCTCCCTGGCAATAAGTAATACCTATTTCCTGATAACTCCCCAGTCTCCACTCCCATCTCAAATTTCTATGGACCAGACCTTTATAACCAACTGCCTGTTGTACACTGTCTCCTGGATACCCCGACAGAAATCTCCAAACTGAGACATAAGAAGACTTCATTTTCTCCCATCCCCACCTGTGCTTCCTCCTCCTGTCTCCTGCCTCATGAACTGGCCTCACCATCATCAGTTTCCGGGGAGTTCATGCGACATCATTGTCACCAACCCTAACAACTCCATCTGCTAATCATCTCTCAAGCACCTCTCTCCACTCCTTCCAACTCCGCCACAACCTTGAGTCTGTCATGACCATGTCGTACCTGGACTGTAGCAGCTGTCTCCTAACCTGTACTTGCAATCCACTCTCCATGATGCAGTCGGGCCAGGCCCTTTCTGATCTGGTGTGCTCAGGTCTTGCTACCTTCACACCCTATGTTCCAGGTACAGTAACTACCTGAAGTGCCCTCACACATCCCTGTGCCATGCTCTAATCTTCAAGCCTCTGTATAAGCAGCACCCTCTGCCCGAAACAAACTACCTTACCGAAGATAACTCCCAATTATCTCTGTTTCAATTTAAGTGTCATCCTTCTAATAAGCTCGCCTTTCCTGATCCCACCTCTTAGCTCATCACCACCATGGAGACCAACTTAAGTATCCGGGTGACCTGGCAGGTGCAACCTAAAATTGCAGTGCTTTGGGAGGCCAAGGTAGGAGGACTGCTTGAGGCTAGGAATTCAAGACCAGCCTTGGCAACCCAGCAAGACCTTGTCTCTACAAAAAGTTTTTAAAAACTAGCGGGGCTGGGTGGCACGCACTTGCAGTCCCAGCTACTTAGGAGGCTTAAGCGGGAGAATCGCTTGAGTCCACAAGTTTGAGGCTGCGGTGAGCTATGATCTTACCACTGCACTCCAGCCTGGATGATAAGGAGACGCCCTGTCTCTTTAAACAAAACAAAAAACAAAAAACAAAAAACAAAAAAAAACCTCATCAACAAGGGTACCCACATGATCAATGTTTATATGCCTAACCCTGAATTGTACCCCACATCTCTATAATAATAATTAAAAAAAAAAAAAACTACGCATCCCTAAAGCAGCACCCTATGCTTATCACCACTACAGCAAACAGCACTACACTGAAATGGCCTTTGTCAATATCTATCAACACATTAAAACAGAAGCATCTTAGCCGGGCTCGGTGGCTCAGCCTGTAATCCCACGCTTTGGGAGGCTAAGGTGAGTGGATTGCCTGAGCCCGCGGGTTCGAGACCCACCTGGGCAACTTGGCCAGACCTCATCTCTACAATAAATCAAAAAATTAGCCGGGCGTGGTAGCGCGCGCCTGTAGCTCCAGCTACTTGGAAGGCTGAGGCGGAAGGATCGCCGGAGCCCAGTAGTCGAGGCTGCGGTGGCAGGCAGCAAGCCACTGCACTCCAGTCTGGGCAACAGAGTGAGACTCCAGTCAAAAAATAAAAAATAAAGAGTAAATAAAATGGAAGTATCTTGAAAATAGGGACATATGTTATCCATGACCCTAGTACTTAGGACAGTGCCTGACACATACAATAAAAGCATTCAAGTATTTTCAGATGTTTGGCCTGGCAGTGGCTCACGCCTGCAATCCCAGGATTTTAGGAAGCCAAGGCAGGAAGACTGCAGGAGTTCAAGACCAGCCGAGGCAACACAGCAAGACTCCATCTCTACAGAAAAATCAAAAGAATTGGCCAGCCACGATGGTACGTGCCTGCAGTCACAGCTACTGGGGAGGCTGAGGCAGAAGGTTGAGGCTGCAGTGAACCCCGATCATGCCACCGCACTCCAGCCTGGGGGACAGAGTGAGACCCTGACTGAATATACATGTACATACGTATGTATTTTTTTAATGTTTGAATGAGCTGCTCTTTGCATTTTCTAGGCACTTAAACATGTCCAATACAGAAATGCTGCATCAATCTAAAACAGTGTCTGAGAACACCCCAAGAAATTAAACATCTGGTAACTAAAAAAAAAAGAAAAACCCATGTTTCTGTGCATGACAGTTAAAATATAAACACGTCTCCCTAGCAAACTTGACCAACTCAAATACCTGCTGAAAAGATGTCCATTGCTCTCTTCAGCTCTCCTCTCGTTCTCTGGTTGCTATTTAAGTCTACGAGTGGCGTTGAAGGATCTCTCATATATTCTAACTCAGTGGCAAACATCCCACCGTCCACAAAACGTTCAGGAGCGATATAGCAGGTTCTCCTCCGTGAAGTGTCAAAGAAATAGTTGAAATCTGCTGGGTTGTCCTCTGGAAGGTAAGTGGGTTTAAAACTGGCAAAATCAGTTAAAAGAACCCAATTCCAACTGGTGACCATCACATTCTCTGTCTTGATGTCCCCATGACGAACTCCAGACTTGTGTGCTTGGTCCACAGCTGTCAGGATCTGGAAAGCGATCCAGCGCTTCTCAATGTTATTTAAGAACGGCCGGGTACTGATGCGGTCATAGAGATTGTCTCGCACATACTGCCTAAAGAGCATAGCTGCTTTCTCAGATGCTTTTTCTGCTGCTTTCTGGAAAGGTAGGCAATTCTGTGCAGAGTGGAGCCTGATCTTCAGCTCCTCCAACTCTTGTTTATAGCTGGTTAAAGGCAGCGTGGGATCCTGGATCGCAAAGACCTTCACAACCACCAGCCCTTCTCGGTGTTTGGCCCGAGCAACTTTAAAGAATCGAGTACTCCCCAGGCTTTTGTCATATTCGAAGTCATGAATATCTGAAAAATAACTCTCCACAGAAAGGATCTGGGAAGGAGCGATGCCAGCGAGCTGGTTTCCCATAATGGCAAGCACCTGTGTGTCACTAAGTTAGGATACAACACCTTTTTAAAGAGAAAGAAACAAAGAAGCCATGAAACACCATCTTTGGTCTCTTTCAACGACACAAGCACCGCATATCCCCTTCCACTGAGAGCGCTGAACCTAGCCTTGCGGGCAGCCTCTAAATCTCATACGCGTTCGTCTAGAAAGACCCTGTGATTCTACCAAAAGCATTTTGCTCCTTCGTCTGACGTGACTGTGTTGTTTTACATCGTCCTACCCAGGAGCCGAGCTACACTTAAACAAGCCCCTTCAACATCAAGCCCCAGAATGTCAGAACGTGTCTTTTCTGGTATTTACGTCTGAAACGCGAAAGAGCCTTTACTACGTTCAGGACCGTGCTCGGGGCCACGAGAGTCACAGAAGTGCCGTGTGGCAGAGCCCTTTCCGAGAGCCCGCCGTCCGCCTGGAGGCGAGAAACAGACACATCGAAAACGTGAACGCCTTCCCTCTCTACGGTCACCGAACTCCGAAGCGGGTCGGGCCCAGGTCCGCAGCCAGTCCTGCCCCGGGCCTCCCGCGCAGCTGCCGAGGCGCTCCCGCCCAGCAGCCCCGGACGCGCACCTGCAGACACTCGCCGCGGCCCGGGGACAGCCGGGGCAGGGTGGCGGCGGGCTCCCCGGGCTTCCTCCGAGCGGGGGCTGGGGGCGCGGGGAGGCCCCGAACTCCCGGAGCCGCGGTCCGCGGGGCGAAGGGCAAGCCCCGGGGCCGCCGAGAGGGGCGTCCGGCGCCCGAGAGGCGCCCCGGCCCGGCCCGCCCCGGGAGCCCGCGTCCTGGCTTCGGCTTCCTCCGCGCGGCCCGCTAGACGCTCCGCGCCCACCCGAGCCTCGCCGCCGGCGAGCAGGGGAACCCGGGAGAGTGGCGCAGGGCGGCGGCTCCGGGAAGACCCCGCTTCTCCGGCCGCCGCAGCCGCCCAGAACGCCGAACTCCCGGGAAGGGCGCCGGGCTGACCTCACTTCCTGCCGCGGGGCGGAAGCGACGCGACGCGCGTCTGCAGGCGCCGCCGCGCGGAAGCCGGTTGCTAGGAAGCCGGGGAGGCGGCGGCCGGGCTCGCGAGTCCCCGGGGAGAAAACCGGATGCCGGAAGTGCTCCCCTGCCTTCCCGCCCCCGGCTTCCGCCTCCCGGGTCTGCGCGGCGCCCGTCCCTCCCGAGCGGCGGCGGGCGGCGAGGCCGAGTGCGCCGGCCGAGGTCGCCGCGGCCCGGCCGTCTTGCCCGAGTAGCGCGGCCCCGGCCGGAGGCCGACTGAGCGTCTCGGCGCCCCGGGGCGAGGCCCGAGACCCCCAGCGGCCCCGCCTCCTCCCGCCCCTTCCGCCTCCGCCTCCCCCGCCCGCAGCCTCCCGCCTTCCCGGCCGGGCCCGGCCCTGCGCGACGGCGGGGCCGAGCCCGCCGGGGCCTGCCTCGCCCTCCCACGCGCGCCGGGGCGGGCTGGCCGCGCGCCGCGGGCACGTGGGGGCCGGACGGCGTGTCCTGGCGCGTCGGGGCCGCGGCGAAG
>CAUYQG010085317.1:0-51831 GCA_963574415.1 Tarsius wallacei | reverse complement strand
TATAATACTGAGTGACCTCTCACAGAAACAAAGATCTGAGTATCTGAGTAGTGAACTTTGAACATCCAATATAATACTATAAAAAATGACTGACAGAGATGGGAAACTATGGGGGGGAGGGGAAGGGAGATGGGATTAATGATAGTCAATATCTGTCTAGGGACGGGAAGACACCTCTTGTCAACAAGGGTACCTGAACGAAGCATATTTGCATACCTAATCCTTGACTGTACCCCACAATATCATAATAAAAAATACTGATTATAAAAAAAATTGTCACATGTTGACAAATTATGGTTGTATATATGTAGAAGAGGGCACAATCTGATGTAATGAGTTTTAAATACAATGTAGAATAATTAATCAAGCGAATTGACACCGCAGGTATTTAACATTTTCTTTGTGATGAGAACATATGAAATGCGTTCTCTTAACAATTTTGAAGTATTCAATTATTACCTATATTCACCATGCTGGGCAGTAGATCTAAGAAACAAATACATTCCTCCTATCTGACTGAGTGTTTCTGCCCTTTGACAATAACCCTCCCACCAGAGCCCCCCCGCTCCAGTCTCTGCTAACCACCAGTCGACTTTCTGTTTTCTATGAGTTCAATTGTTTTAGATTCCATATGTAACTGAGAACAAGCTTTTTTTTGGTTTGTTTTTCTGAGCCTGAACTTAGCATAATGTTCTGCCATTTCATCCATGTTGCTGAAAGTGGCAGAATTTCTTCCCTTTTGAAGGCTGAAAAGGATTCTATTATGTATACATATATACCACATTTTTTGTTTATCCATCCATCCATTGATGAAACACGTAGATTGATTCTTTAACTTGGCCATTGTAATAGAGCGACAATGAACGCAGGACTGCAGGCATCTCTTCCACATCCTGTTTTCAAATCTCTCAGATAAGTACTCAGAGGTGGAATTGTTGGATCAAGTCGTAATTATATTTTTGGTCCTTTGGGGAACCTCCATACGGTTTTCCATAATGACAGCCCTGATGTACATACCTACCAACAGTGTACAAGGGCTTCCTTTCTCTCCATCCTTGTCAACACTTGTTATCTTTCATCTTTTTAGTGGTAGCCATTCTAAAAGGTGTGAGATCTTATGTCATTATGGTTTTAGTTTGCATCTCCCCAATGATTTGTGATGTTGAGCATTTTTTCATGTATCTGTCAGCATTTTTTCTTCTTCTTTTGAGAAATGTCTATTCAAGCCACATGTTCATTTCTTAGCCAGATTATTTGTGTGCTTTCTGTAAAGTCGATACCATGTCTTATATATTTGAGGTATTAATCCATTATCAGACATATAGTTTGCAAATATTTTCTCCCAGTGCATGTGTCTTCACTCTGTTCATGGTTTCCTTTGTTATGCAGAAGATTTTTAGTTTAATATGATCATATCTGTTTAGTTTTGCTTTTGGTTCCTGTACTTTTGGGGTCAAATCTAAGAAAATCATTGCATAGACCAATGTGATATAGTTTTTCCTCATTTTTTTTCTTTAGCAGTGTTACAGTTTCTGGTCTTTTGTATAAATCTTTAATCCATTCTGAATTGGTTTTTATATGGTGTATGATAAGGGCTCCATCTTATTCTTTTACATATAAATATTTAGTGCTCCCAGCGTCACTTATTGAAGACACTATCCTTTTCCCATTATATATTATTGACACCTTTGTCAAAAATCAATTGACCATAAATGTGTAGGTTAATTTCTGGGTTCTCTATTCTGTTCCATTGGTAGAGGTGTCTATTTTTAGGCCTGTACTACGTTGTTTTAGTTACTATCACTTTGTAGTATAGTTTAAAATCAATCAGTGATGCTCCAGCTTTATTCTTTGTGCTCACAGTTACCTTGGCTATTCAAGGTTTTGTGTGTTGCCATATAAATATAGAAATTTTTTTTTCTATAGCGATGAAAATCAACATTACACTTTTGATAAATGTTGCATGACCTCTGTAGATCACTTTGAGTAGCATGGACATTTTAACAATATTATTTCCTCCAATTTATGAACAGAGTATATCTGTCAATTTATTTGTGTCTTCTTAAATTTTCATTTGTTTGGTTAAATTTATTCCTCAGTATCTTATTTTGTTGTAGCTATTATAAATGAGTTTATTTTCTTAATTTATTTTTCAGATTTTTTGCTGTTAGTATCATAAAACACTATTTTTGTTTAATAATTTTATATTCTGTATTTTTGCCAATTTTTTAATCCGTTCTCATCATTTCTTGGTAGAATTTTTATTTATTTGAGTCTTCTCCTTTTTCTTGGTTGTCTAGCTACAAGTTTGTTAATTTCATTTATTGTTTCAGTAAAATCTAATTCTCTTCCTTTGATATTTTGTATTACTTTGCTATTCTCAATTTCATTTTTTTCTGCACTGATCTTTAGTGTTTCTTTCCTTTTGCTAACATTGGGCTTAGTTTTTCTATTTCCTTGAGGTGTAATTTTATTTATTTGTGATTTTTCTTCTTTTTGAATGTAGGCATTCATTGTTAAAATCTTTCCTTTGCAACTGCTTTTATTGCATCTCATAAGTTTTGATATGTTGCATTTCATATTTATTTTTCTCAAGATATTTTAAAATTCCTCTTTTAATTATTTGTTGATTTATTGGCTATTTAGGAGCATATTGATTCATTTGCATACACTTGTGAATTTCACTGAATTTGATTTGAGACCTCTGCACTTCCTGTACCTGGAAGTTAGCTTGTTTCTTCAGATTAGAAAGTTTCCATCTTTTTTTGTTTTGTTTTTGATATGGACTTTCTGGTTCTTCTCCTCTTTACCTCTTGAATTTTTATTATGTGTAGATCAAGTCTCTTAATGATGTCCATGATTACTGTAGGCTGTCTTCATTTTTAAAAAATTCTTTTCCTATTTGCTTCCCTGAAGGGTTAATTTTAAATGTTTTGTCTTCAAGCTCCCTGAATCTTTCTTCAGTTGGTCGAGTCTGAAATTCAAGCATTCTATTGCATTCTTCATTTAAACCTTTATATTCCCATCTCTGGTATTTCGATTTTTTAATTTCTATTTATCTTTCAAACATTTTATTTTGTTTGTATATTTTTCTTAAATTTAACTTAATTCTCTATATGAATAAAACAGTTAAAATTTACTGAGCTTTTATAAGGAGATTGTTCTGAATCTTTCCTGTCATTCATAGATCTTTTTTTAGGGCCTACTGTTAGAACTGTGTTACTTTCTTTAGGAAGTGTCATGATTTTCTGAGTCTCTGTAATTCTTGTGTCCTTGCATTGGTGTTTGCCTGTTTATGGAGACAAACCACCTTTTCTGGCTTTTGGGGGAGGGGAGCAAGAATAGACCTTCACTATTTAGCCTACTTATGATTCTCTATCAGAACTTATTACTATTTCAAGTGTTGGTTGCAATTTCTAAGAAGAGTTAGAAAAGTGCCAGGATCTTCATTTCGTAGCTAATTTTTTTTTAGCATCCACCAAATGTACTATTTCTGCTAGAAATTAAAACTTCAAGTAAAGAAACCTCAGTTTGGGGCTAGTTTATCTATTTATTTTTGTGTTCTGTTTATTTTGGGATTTAAATTTATGCTAACTTTTCTAAATATGTTTGAATTTATGCTGGCTTTTCTAAATGTTTATAAGACTCTGTAGTTTTTTTATTATTTGTAATTCAAGCTTAAATTGTATATCCTTGTCTCTAGGTAGCTGATGCAAACAAAGCAATTTCAGCTTGAAAAGGCAATGGCAAATAGTTCCTGAAGCTTATTAGTGTTTTATCGTGGGCATAATTCTTCCTTCCAGTCTACACTGTGATTATCTATTCAAAGGAAGCACTTAGTCTCCACTTAAAACATAGGAAGACTTTCCATTAACATCAACTAAAAGACTGTGAGCAAAGCAATAGGAGACTTTATAAGCACAATATATATAGATGCCCTAAAGCAAGACACATAAAGCTACAAACCAGCCAGACAATTCCACAAGAAAATTTTACTTTTTTCTAAATAATCATTTACAGAAATCATTTTTCATGCTAAAATGTGTGTATCAGAGTGGAAAAGTTTCTATTGCTAAAAGAATGAAGGGAAGGAAGAAAGAAAGGGAGGGAGGGAGGGAGGGAAGGAAGGAAGAGAAAGAGAGAGAGAGAAAGAAAGAAAGAAAAAGAAAGAAAGAAAGAAAGAAAGAAAGAAAGAAAGAAAGAAAGAAAGAAAAGAAAGAAAGAAACTCAGTAAGCAGTTTAGGCTAAAAATGGCAACTTACACATCAAGGTACATTTATAAATGTTTACATACAGTGAATTTTTAACAGACACCACAGTGATAAGAGTAAAACCTTAACCTTTTGAAGTCAATAACACAGAGGACATCCACTTTCTCCAATCCTAGGGTGCTTTGATCAGCTGTCAAAAAGAGAATCCGGGTCTGGTCATAGCAAGAGCCAGCAGATTCTTATATTTATTCAGAGCAGATGTGGGTTTACACAGATAATTCATGGAAAGCTAAAAATCTGTCATACATTAAATGTTTGTGCTGATGTTGCCTATAATCACCCAGAAGGTATAGGACCATTATTCGGAATCACATGATTTCACAAATATTGTCCCTGACATCACACATTCATTAACATAAAAATGTATGGCTCTTCATTACTAAAACAAACAACAACAGATGCTGGCGAGGATGCAGAGAAAAAGGAACAGTTCTACACTGCTGGTGGGAATGCAAACTAGGGCAACCTCTTTGGAAGACAGTGTGACAATTTCTGAAAGAACTAGAAATTGACTCTCTATATGACCCAGCAATCCCCCTACTGGAAATACACTTGGAGGAACTCAGATCATTCTACAGAAAAGACACCTGCACACGCATGTTTATTGCAGCAATATTCACAATAGCAAAAACGTGGAACCAACCGTGCTTCCCATCGAAACTGAACTGGATAAAAAAAATATGGTACATATACACAATAGACTATTACACAGCCATAAAGAAGGACAAACATAAAGATATCGCAGCAACTTGGATGAATTTAGAACCTATCATACTCAATGATCTAACACAGAAACAAAGAATATAGGACCACATGTTCTCACCCGTAAGAGGACCCTGAACATTTACCATAATACTAAGGGGTTGGCAGTAGTGGGAAACTGTCAGGGGAGGGGGAGTGTGGGATTGGCAGTTGAGAGAAACTGCTAGGGGAGAGGGGGACACACCTCTTCAACAAGGGCACCTGCAGAATCAATGTTTGTATACCTAACCCTGAATTGTACCCCACATCTTTAAAATTTTAAAAAAATTGTATGGCCTTTTGTTTAATGTGGGGGTGAGAAGACAAAAGTATCGCTGTCAATTGAAGATTTTCCATATCTGATTCTGATGATTGACTTTGGTCCAGCTGTTTTTTTCTGGTGTTCCACCATGTACAGGCTACAGAAGAGTGGACCTTTCCCCCAAGAAGGTAAGTGTGGCTGCCATGAAAATGTATCTCAGGAATCCTGCTGCTGGGATCATAGTGGCTGATGCTTCGGCACTGCCATCCTGGATCTACCACCACCATCACTCCACAGTGATGCTCCCCACAAGCTGTCTCCAATCAATAACTGAACATGATAGGTGCTTCCCGAAAAAACATAAGAATTTTTCACTGGGCCGTTTTGATCCAAGGACCATTCCACAGGTCTGACCGAGCCTTGCTTAAAACAGTGCTGTGAAACAAGACCCTTTCCATCCATTTCTTCTTCCTGCCCTCTGTCCCTTCATGGGCATCAGACCTGTATCCTATTTTGTGGTCTGAGTGCTTTCGAAACTCTATTCTGTACCCATCCAATCAGTCTACTCCTGTCTTGGAATCTGCTTATAGACCTGAAGGAACTCAATGTTTGCTTCTCGTAAGTTCATCAAAGGCACCACACTTGAACAGAATGTAACTTCTCTGAAGAATTACTTGTAAACGTTAAATATGTTCAAAATACAAATGACAGAATTTTCAAGAAATGGGATTTTATCATAGTCCAATTAATGCATGATAGTTAAGTTCACAAGCTGGGCTCGGTGGCTCAGCCTGTAATCCCACACTTTGGGAGACTGAGGTGAGTGGATTGCCTGAGCCCACGGGTTCGAGACCCGCCTGGGCAACTTGATGAGACCTCATCTTTACAATAAATCAAAAATTAACCAGGCGTGGTAGCGCGCGCCTGTAGTTCCAGCTACTTGGAAGGCTGAGGCGGAAGGATCGCCGGAGCCCAGCAGGTCGAGGCTGCGGTGGCCGGGAGCGGCCGCTGCACTCCATTCTGGGCGACAGAGTGAGACTCCAACTCAAAAAAAAAAAAAAAGTTCACAAAGAATTGGTCAACAAAGGGTCTCTAACCACTAGATGTTGAGAATTGGTATGTTTGAAAGGAAAATGGGTCAGCTCGATATGTGGTCTGGTCTTAAAACAACAAACGACAGCTTCCTCAGGATGTGCCATAAGTCATTGGTGAGGGGAAACTCTCCCAGTGAGCAGATTTCAGATTTATCACCTAATTATCCACATTGGGTGGAGAGGGAAGGGGTGAGACAGCAAGTTATATTGACTCATTAGTAGTGGCAAACAGCTTAACTACTTTATAGTAAGTCTAAAATGTTCAGGGAAGACAGAAGAAGATACATCTGGGGGGTGGTCATAAAGGAAGCAGATGTTCTTATTGGACATCAATGCCCACCAGAGATTAGCCACCATGGAAGAAATACCTAATAACTATGTAGACAGAACGACTTGGCCAGGGGACATTGGCCAGTCTCTGTTTTTAGCTACCGTAGCTCTGGCACAGTGAACACCTGAAAAGGGTTGCCATGGTATCAGACATCAAGACCATTTTGGACCCCAGGGCAAAGTCTTTTCTTTTCCATGACTGTTTTACTACTGCTTCTCGGGAGTATCTGACCTGAAGGCAATGTAGATGAATGCTGAGCACCACCCCCCCCCAAAAAAAATGGCCCCAACCCTTGGAGAAGTCAACTGGTTTCCTGGTGGCCAGTTGATTTTCTCAGAAGTAGCAACAATTCAGCTTGCCTAACATGGACATATGTCCTGGCTATGATTTTGCCTTTCCTGTCTTATAAGTTCTCAACCCACCATGCATCAAGGACTTACAGAAGTTGAGTCATCTGACCTGGAATTCCACAGACCTTGCATGGTGACAAAGGACACATATGACAGCTCAGCTGCAGAGGCAGTGACCGTGTGACCATGGGGCCCTTGACTCTCTCACATATCACACCAACCACAAGGCTGCTGGCCTCACAGAGCAACCGGATGGCCATTTGGAAGGCAGAGCTAAGGTGCAGTCTTGTGACACCCATGGTAGTAGAGTGTCCTTCTCCTTTGCATGTCATATATCCCAAATCAAATACCACCATACGGTCCTGTGCCCACAACAGATAGGATATGAGGTCTGACAATCAAGTTTATGAACTCATCCTAGAAAAAGTGCTTCATACCTCATTGCTGAATATCACTAGGGTCACCTTCCAAGTACTTCCCTTGGGGAGCTTTGCACTGATGCCAGTGTCTGGTCCACTCATCAAAGCAATTTGCGAGTCTTTTTCTGGAACGGTCATCAGAGCTGTCATCGTATTACACTTGATGTCCTGAGTGTCATTAAAATGTTTTCCTTTCAATATTTCCTTTATCATCAGGTAAAGAAGAGAGTCATTGGGGCCCAGGTCGGGTGAGTAGGGAGGGTGTCCCAATACAGTTATTTGCTTACTGGCTAAAAACTCCTTCACAGATAGTGCTGTGTGAGCCGTTGCATTGTCGTGATGCAAGAGCTCCTTCGGGACCATTATTGCAGACACGTTTCTCACGCTAAGCTTTTCAGTTAAGATTTTCCTAACTGTTTCTCTATCAATGTTTATTTTCTCTGCTATGCTTCTCATAGGCAGCTGACAATTTTGATGCACAATTTGTTTGTTTCTGCTTGTTATTGGCCATCCTGATGTCTCTTCATCGGTGAGGCTTTCTCTCCCCTCAGAAAAACCTTTAATCCATTTGTACACTGTCATTTTCTTCATGGCATTATTCCCATAAACTTGGACTAACATATTGCTGATTTCACTTCCACCCTTGCCAAGTTTAACAAGAAATTTAATGTTTGCTGCTCTAACTCAAGCTCTGACATTCTTGCAAAAGCACATGAAAACATGCAACCACAATAAGGAAAGCCACTCATCAAGACACTGCCACACGTTTACACAAACACAGCTGTGAGACACTGATTTACCAGGGTTATGAAACCTTGCTGAGTTGTTTGTAGAGTTGCCAGTGTAAGCCCTCAGTGGTACCTTTGTGAGCTTAACTGTCAGACCTCGTATGTGAAGGTGTGAATGCTGGTGTGGAAATCAGAGTGGCTCTACTTGGCTTTGCTTCCAGTGATTCACTTGGAGAACTTATTGTTCTTATTCCTGAAACTCTAGATTCTAAAATTCTAGAGGTGAAATGCTCCTACCATGATACACAGCAAGGGGTCCATTCAACTCTCAACTGTGCCTCCTGTTAGGTCCCTTGAAGTTCCTTGTGCCAAGAGTCCCTCAGGCAAGGGGAAGAGTCACCCATCCTAGCAAAGTGAGTTGACCATGATCATGAAGAGAGTCTAGGGCTCCTCCCACAAATGGGATCAAGTCAACCCATGTATTTGACACCCAGGCAACCCGCTAGGGCATCTCTTGAAAGACTCCTTTCTTATTTTGATGGTGACTAAACAGATACACAACCTGAGGAAGGTTGGCCAGAGAGTCAGGATCATGGTCTGGGTACACAGGCAAGCTGCATAGATCAACAGAGATGCTAGCCAAGATTAAAAGGCATCTAAAATAGCTGTTTGAAGCCCTATGAGCAGCTATTGTGTTCTGCATTTGGTAACACTAACTTCACTCTTGATAGATTCCCAAAGCAAAGACCAACCAGCCTCTAGCAGGAGCTGTTCCAGGTGGAGTAAATGGATTAGGCTAAGAAAGCATATTCATGTGCTACTGGGAAGGGACTGCAGTGGGTGATGGAGTGTGCCCCCAGCCCCGCCCTTCAGGACTGCTGCACTCTTCTCCCCAGCCGCCAGGAGTGCTCCGAGCCAAGTTTCTCTCTGGGAAATGGAGTTTTGGCTGAAAGAGAAGTAAAAGAGGAAAACCAAGTAAGCACAGGCTTGCTTTCAGCCTTGTCTATCCATAGAAGGATTACTTTTAAAGATTAGACCTCATCTCTACAAAAAATTTTAAAATTCTCCAAGTGAATCGCTGGAAGTGAAGCCAAGGACAGCCACTCCGATTTCCAGACCAGCATTCAAGGCCCCATGTATGAGATCTGACAATTAAGCTCACAAATGTGCCACCGTGGGCGTATGTTGGCAGCTCTGTGCAAACCACCTGGTAAGGTTTCATACCCTTGGTAAATCCGTGTCTCACAACTGTGTTCGTGTCAACGTGTGGCAATGTTGATCCCCTTAAAGTCAACCATTTTCCCTTATACCACGTAAAAGCCTTGTGTACCTGCAAATGTATTTGTACTTTAGTTTAAAGACCACCTGCCCAGGCATGGTGACTCATACCTATAATCCTAACACTGTGGAAGGCTGAGGCTAGCAGATTGTTTGAGCCGAAAAGTTCAAAAGAAGCCTGGGCAACATAGCAAGACCTCAACTCTACAAAAAAAATTTTTTTAAATTAGCTGGACATGGTGGCACACACCTGTAGTTACTGTTAAACAGGAGGCTGAGATGGAAACCAGAAAGTCGAGGCTGTGGTGAGTCGTGATTGTCGTGAACATGCCACCGTACTTCAGCCTGGGCAATAGAGTGAGACCCAACTCAAAAAAAAAGTTTGAAGACCACCCTGTCTCATCATCTGTTCACAGCTAGAATATCACGATATCCTTATTGCCGCCAGAGTGATAGTTTATAAACTGAAGTCATGCTTCATTGACAATTCTCTCACTGCAGTCCTTCTGGAATGTTCTTATCTCCTTCCCCCTCCACCTGGCTGTGTTCCACTCAAACTTCAGGTCATCAGCTGGAATTTCACTTTCCTTGGAAATGTCCCCAAATTCCAAAGACAGATGAAGTCTTCTACAGCAAAGGTGACCATAGGTCCTGGTGGGTCAGGAAGTCCTGGTTTTCACCACTTGTCTGGTTACTACACTCCTCTTTGCTAGTCTGAAGTATTTGGTCCCCCAGCCTATCATCTGCTTCTAGGTGAAATATATAGACATATGACATATAACTTACTTTAGTTTTCAAAAGCCTCATAATAATATATCATATAGTTGTGTTTTATAGGAATTATCCCAACTACTTAAAATAGTATTTGTCCCAAAAGGAATCCCCCCAACTATTTAAAATATGGATTATTTTATTTGTCGATATCTTTCTCCCTAGAGTGATGGTAAGAGTGATGAAGACAAGAATGTATCTATCAAGTTCAACACTGACTTCCCAGCACAAGGTAGAGTCATTGACACATTGTAGCTGTTCAACAAATATTTGTTGAATGGAAGAGAGATAGAATTAAAACTTTCGTTATACAATTGCCTGCACAGAGGAAGAATTTTATCCGTTATATACCACCACCTGTTGCTTATGTCGAATATTCCAACAGGCCCAATAACGTGGAATGTTATTCTTTTGAAAACATTTTGACAGGAATAAAATTGTTGTCGGACTTGCTTTAATTTGCATATCTTTGGTAACTAGGAAGACAGACATTTTCTCCTTACTATTTATATTCCATTGTGTTTTCCACTCATATCCTGAGCTCTTTCATTTATTATAATCTTTGTAATGTTATTATATCTGCAGATAAATTTGCTTACTCTAGGTATTAACCCTCTATCTGTTGCATTTGATGCAAGCACCTTCTTTATAATTTTCTTATTTATCTCATTTCTGGCATTTTTCACATTCTGTGTGGTTAACATTTTATAGTGAAAAAACATGCCAATCATTACTGTCATGGACTGTTTGTGCTCTCCAAATGCATTGACTGAGACCCGCATTCCATGTGATGGTATCAGGAGTGGGACCTTTGGGAGGTCACTAGGTCATGGGTGGAGGCCTCATCAGCAGGATTGGTGCCCTTATAAGAAGAGACATGAGAGCTTTATCTCTCTGCTCTTGACCAGGTAAGGCCACAACAGGAAGACAGCCATCTGTAACCCAGAAAGTGGTTCTTCATCAGACACCAAATCTGCTAGTGCCTTGATCTTGGACTTCTCAACCTCCAGGACTATGAGAAATAAATGTTTGTTGTTGAAGCAGCTCAGTCGATCGTATTCGGTTAGGGCAGCCTGAACTGACTCAGACAACTTGTTCATAACTTTGTTTCTTGCTTCGCGTACTTCTTCCAAAGATGTGAGAAATGCTTTTTACATTTTTCTCCCTAGGTTTTTAAGAATTTTTTTTTTTCAAAAATTGTTAACCAATGTTCCTTATGGCATGATATACAATGCAGATTTAAAGCATTTTTTCCTCCATTATTTTTTGTGAGATAATAACTTTTTAAAAAGTAGCTAGTAAAGGGTAAACTTTAGTCCAGCTCTTTCAGATTTAGAATTATTATAGCACATCCAAGTAGAGAGGCTGTTGTATGTAAAACAGTTTCATAGAAAGCAGGCATGTCTAACCCCAAGCCCATGACATCTGGCAATGAAGCCCCACAAAATCTTTCACATAGCGTGTTTTGTGCATTTATTTTCTTTATGGCCCTACTAAACATGACCCTGTGCACAGTTCCACTTTGAAGTTCACAGTCACTCCATATTCATGACTTGCTTTTTGGCAACACATACATTTGTGAGCAGCCGCTTTCAATGATGAAGAATACGAAAATAAATAGAGTACAAAAGCATATTAAAATATATGAACAAATAGAATATGAAAATACAAGAAGAGTAAAATTCGAACAAACATTTCTGATAAGCACCTTGAGAACTCAAAAAGAATTGTGACCCCTTCTGTTGCACCAGGCATCAATAGATTTGTTTTACAAAAACAAGGTCAAATTTCCCGCTCGTTTTACATTGCTTTCATTTTTCCGAACATTATAATAAAAAATATTTTGAAATAAAAAAAAGTCTCATTATACAATTTCATATATATTATATAATTTATGCGTGGCCCAAGGCAATTCCTCTTTACTTGATGTGGCCTTGGGGAAGATGAAAGGTTGGACATAGCTGGGCTCGGTGGCTCAGCCTGTAATCCCGCACCTTGGGAGGCTGAGGCGAGTGGATTGCCTGAGCCCGCGGGGTCGAGACCCGCCCGGGCAACTTGGTGAGACCTCATCTCTACAATAAATCAAAAATTAGCCGGGCATGGTAGCGCACGCCTGTAGTTCCAGCTACTCGGAAGGCTGAGGCAGAAGGATCGCCGGAGCCCAGCAGGTCGAGGCAGCGGTGGCTGGGAGCGCCCACTGCACTCCAGTCTGGGTGACAGAGTGAGACTCCAACTCAAAAAAAAAAAAAAAAAGGTTAGACATCCCCGAAGAAAAGGATGGCAGCCAGGTGACATGAGTCCCTGGGAATCCAGGAGGGTGCACACATGCTTACACATGCTTATCTCATGATGACGGTGTGCCCGTGACCATCTGTGGGTCTTAGGATCCCTTTTTGCATGAGACTGCATGATGTTCTTCAAACCAAAAGCATTCTGCAGGGCAGCGAGAGTGTGGGATGGTGTTTATATGAATGACACACGGCTTTGGGGCCGCCTTTCCGTGTACACAACACGATCATCCTACAGAATGGCGCATCATAAGGAGTCTTATCTTTAGTAAAAACATCTTGCCTGCAGCCCCTGCTAGATACATCTCAGTATGGTGAAAACAGAGGGGAGAAGGAAAATTGCAAACACTAGCACACATGGCTCTCCTTCCCTGCGGACCTCAGATGGAAGTCAAGGATGACAACTGTAGTCTGACATTCCTAAGTCACGTCCTTTCTTTCGTTACTGTATGTTTGCAGATATCCGCCTACCTCTTGGACACACATCCTTGTGAGGACAGGCACGTGTTTTAAAGAAAGTGAGTGGTCAGGGCACGGTCTGTGCTTATGAGAGGCCACAAGCCTGGCCCAAAGGAATCACAACCCTCATCCAGGGGCCAGGGTGGGCCACACGTAGCTGAAACGACACGCAGCTTCACCCTTTGAGGTGAAGCTGAAGTCTGGGCAAGTGTGAGCGTTCTGCTCACAACGCCCATGTGCCATATGCTATCAGAGCGTGCATTCCTGCAGCTGACTGGAGATCATTAGCTTCCAGAAGCCTCATCATAAACCTCATTTGTATTCTTTCTTTTTCCCAGGGAACAATGTGGATCTCAGCCCATTTCTTTTCATTTGTTTCAACTAAGAATTTGGTCTCTCATTTGTTTTACTGCTTTCTCTTTTGAGAGGAAAAAAAAATGATGAATGCACCCCTGAATTTTTTTCAGCACAGAATGGAGATAGGAATTCTCTGTTAACAGCCATATATCCATTTTTCTAATGCTCTTCTCAGCTGTTTGATTAAAATCTGCTGTTATGGATATGAAGACTGCCACTTTCTTCTTTAAAAATTGTCATTTTCTTTGTTCTGTTTTTCCTATTCAGTTGACCTTGTACTTTAAATGTGATGGTGACTTCATTCGGATAATGTTGCAAAATGCTAGCATGGAAAATAAAAACAAAAACTGTGAAAAGAAAAGAAAATATCAGATTTTGTTAGCTTGTTTTTAAGATTTAAGAATATTTTTGAGTAATGAATACGTTGTCACTGGAAGCTCAGACCAGGCAACATTGAATCCTGCTTTTGAAAAATGTCTCTCGAGTCTTACTTAGCCCCCTTCTTAAGTGCATGTCACTCATTGGACACATCGTTGTTGATTGTGCCAGTCACTATAGTAGGTGTTGGCATCACAGCATTGAACAAAACATCCGAAACCCTTGACCCTTAGTGTTGAATGTTCAACAGATGGCATCTGCCATGTGTCCACCCTTTGATTTGTTTCCACAGCCCAGAGTATCCAAGTGTCTCTCTTATTTTCCTTCCTCCCAGTCTGTTTTGGGAGAATTGAAACAGGGTAAAAGATATCTGGAGACCAAGGTTACTCCCAGGTTGTAGTGTTTAAAATTCAGTGAATGCAAGTCCCCTGTGGCTGATGCTCAAGGCACCATGACTTCCTCTACATTTCTATAAAAAGAGAAAACATGTTTTACTTTTGGGTCTTCAAGTCATGGTTTGGGCTGAGGCAAACAACTTTGAAATTATAATCACCTTTGATAAACTAGTAATAACAAGTCAAAGGTTGTCATGTCTGGTGTTTAAGCATTTAAGAGAATTTAAAAATGTATACTTGGAAAGAAAAGAAGAAAACCCTCATTGTGCTAGGCCCATTCACACATGCTGCCAAATTCAATTATTGCATCCACCATTGAGATGTAGGTTTTTTCACACTTGAGGATACTTCGCTCAAATACCACACAGTTGCAATGAACATACAAGTACAGGTATCTTTTTTATATTGATTTCTTTGCCTTTGGGTAAATCTCTAGTAGTGGGATTGCTAAGTCAAGTGGCAATTCAATTTTTGTTCTTTGAGAACTCTCCATACTGTTTTCCATAGTGATTGAACTTGTGTATAGTCCCACCAACCATGAATGGGTAACAGCAATCTTGGAACCAACAATTGACTGGATAAAGAAAAGGTTGTACCTATACACCTTGAAATATGATACAGCCATGAAAAAGAACGAACTCTTGTCCATTGCAGCAACATGGATGGAGCTGGACATCATCCTCCTAAACGAACTGACTCAGAAACAGAAAACCAAACGCTACGTGTTCTCACTCACATGCAGGAGCTAAATGGCTACAAAGATGGAAATAATAGACACTAGAGACGCCAGTAAGAGGGGAGATGGGAGGGGGATTAGGGCTCGGAAATTACCCATGGAGTACATTGTTCACTCTCTAGAGAATGGCCCACCTGAGACCCAATCCCAACTACTACACAATACGTCCATGTAATGAGCATGCCTGCATCTAAAATGGAAATAGAATTTTTCAACAGCCACACAGGTGGGGTCATGGTGGATTCCCATAAGGGCAAGACCAGGGGAGGAGCCAACCATTGGCCTTAGGGGAGTTTCCGGTGGGAATAGCAACCTTCCTCCCACCAGGGGTTCAGGGCGGGGATACAAGATTCAAGGAATTCAAAGATTCAAGGCGGAGAGTCAGACTCAAATCCAACTTCATGTCCAGGTGGTCAGAGGAGTACAGATAAGAGATATCAAGAAAGGGTGATGTGGTCACATTCACCACCTTTGCCCACGAGACTCTAAAAACATGAGGAGCACCATCAGAAACAGGGCACAGCCCTTGGCAACAGGTCTGACAACAAGAAAGTGAAGGGAGCAGCAAACCTGGGCTCAGAGCAAACACCGTTCCCCAGGCATCCAGAGACCCACTGAGACAGAAGCCTCAGACACCCTGTGCCTGGAGTGTGAATACTTGAAGAACGCACCGTTATACGTGATTGTGGAATACGCCAAAGATGCAGTTTGGCTGAGGTTGCAGGACTGACAGTTGAAATTTAAGCCCAGATGTGCTGCGAGTGACACCCCACATGGAGCAGAAGCTACCATGCTCAGCTCTGTCTAACCGAATTTCAGGAGGAACTGAGGCTCAGGGACAAGCCCTGTGCCATCCTAGGCCTGGTTCCCCTGGTGAATTCCAGAAGCAGGAGCAGGTCTTGCACATGGAATCGCGAGAGAGAAGCATGGAAATAAATGGGAGGGGTCTCGGGAGTTTGGACAGGTGTTTAAACTGTTCTTGCCACTGCTGAGAATGTATTTCTGAGGACGGGGCCAACGGGTAAAAGGAAAAGACTGACGGGAACTTCTGGAGAAAGACTCGGGACCATGGCTCTCATGCCTTCTGGGGTTCCCTTACCTTCTGCCTGTCCCATTTGCACCATTCATTCTTCCCCGTATGCACCGCTTTCACATGACTGAGAGGCTTTGTTGTTTAAATTAAAGTGCATTTAAATACATTTTGGTGATAATAGATTGAAATGTTTACAATAAATATAATTACTGTGCTGCTGCAAAGCGAGAATGGAAATCACTAATGTACTAATTTAATGCTGTCATAAATAAATGGAAAGAACTTAAGCTGGTCGGCTGAAAAATTTCTACCCACATTTGAAAATGTTTAACATTAAAATTTTTTTTAAACAAAAATAAGCACTCATCAGTAACTTTGTGCACTATCTCCCTGAAAAGCATTGCCTTTGTTTTTTTTTAACTTTAATTGATACATAATAATTGTACCTATTTATGGAGGACATGGGACATCTTTGCACATGAATACAATGGAAATGACCAAATCGTGGGCCAGCCATGGTGGTTGATGCCTGTCATCCCAGCATTTTGGGAGGACGAGGTGGGAAGATCGCTTGAGGCCAGTAAGTTGGGGCTGCAGTGAGCTATGATTACATCACTGTACTCCAGTCTAGACAACAAAGAGGTAGCCTGTTTCTAATAAGTAAATGTGTACGTATAATGACCAATCATGGTAATTAGAATATCCATTGCCTCAAATATTTCTCTGTTGTTTTTGAGTGGTGGGGGCACTTTAGATCTGCTCTTCTATTTTGGAATATACCATAAGTTATTGTCACCCTCCTGTGCTATTTAACACTAGATCTTATTCCTTCTATCTAACTGCATGTTCGTCACCGTTAACCAACCTCTCGTCATCTCCACCCCTCCCCCCAGCTTCTGGTAACCATCAAGAAAAGCATCACCTTGACTGAAATGTATTTCTCTCTGTCTCCCTTTCCAAAAGACAACCCCGGCACTGGAGGCTTTTTTTTTTTTTTTTAACCTTAATAGCCAAAGAAACTCTTGCCTTGATAAAGGAAGAAACAGATCTTATCTTGGTGTGGATCCATTTTGGACAGATTTCTGACATTGTGTCATAATTTCCATAGGCCACTATTGGCTTTTCTGTTGACCTGCCTGTGTATTTTCTAATCTGGAACCAACCATAAGGGTCTTCTTATTCAAAGTATTCCACCCTGAGATATTGAGGGGCAAAATGGTTCAAGCCTTTTCTTGGTCTCAGGATACTGAGGCTGAACTGTCGTGTCAGTCTTTATATCCGGCACACATCTGTTCAGTCCCATTTCACCTGGCATTATTCAACTCTAATCCAGCAGGTAATTCGACTTGCAGAATGGAACACAGCAAGACGAAGTTGGCCAGATCACTGTAGCCTATGAAGACAGACATTTGAGGGTATGTACGGACCGTGCCCCTTCTGAATCCATTGCTATACTGACAAAATTTGTGTGAAAAGCTGGCATTCGGGGTAGTGGCCCAGGCTATGTAGTAAACAAAAAGGTAAGGCAAAGGGATAGGGAAGCAGCACATTCAATGATTAAACCTTTGCTGTTTACATACATTTTCATGTATCGCAACCTCAACTAGAAACCCAGAGAGCCAAGTGAGGAAGTGTGTTGAGTAATTGCACCCAGTGTCATTTTAACAACAGAGGGAGACCTAGATGGGGGAAGGGAGGGACACATATGAGGGTAAAAAGCCACCTACTGGGCGCCATGTTCACCACTCAGGTGACAGGTTAGCAGAAGCCCAAACCTCACCCTGGCACAATATGCTCATGGGAGAAGCCTGCCCATGTACCTTTTGAATCCAAAATAAAATTAAACCTAACAAAATTTAAAAAGAAGTTAGAAAGAAGAAACAAGTAGGAAACATTAGCTGGTAAGCAGTATTATCATTTATTCTAAAATAAAATGTTATTTGAGTAAGTGGCATGGGACAGGACTGAGAAACAGACACAGCTCCGTTCTCACTGCTTCGCAGACCTGCGGTCTTTCTAAAGTCACCACCAGCCACTTCGGATTTAGCACCAAAAGTGGCCATTTGATGAACCATAGTGTTCGTCTATCAAAGAATCAATTTCCCCATTTTCTTAATGTTGCCTACACAATCAGATTCCTTTTGGAAGCATGGTGATGGAACACTTGCTAGCAGAGATTCCACGACACACTGTGGATATTGTCTCAGAAGCCTGTTTGTTTATCTGGGTTTTTTTAATTCATTCACTTAACAAACGTGTATTGTGCCAGGCACTGTGCTTTGTGTGGGAGACACAAGAGTGAGTGACAACAGGTTCTGTCTGTTGCAGATACGTACATATGTCAACTGGACCCATTATTCAGCAAACAGGCATGGATTTGTTTCATTTGTTTTCTGTAAACTGTAAAAGCTGTCTGTCTCTGTGGTCTGAGCCTAGAGTTGTTTATTCTCAGCTTTACTCTTTTATTTGCTTGTTTTATGGTCTTGGGTCATAGACCCTCTCAATTTCCTCATCTATACAAATGGGAAAAATAACCCCAAACTCTAAGGATTCACCAATTAGGGATTTCAAAGAATTTGAAAACCTCTTTCATGGTTTCTCTGCTATTTTACTAACCATTTATTAATATGTTTCGTCTGTTGCAGTTTTGTCAATTATAACCAATAAGTTATTTGTCCTTTATACATTCACCACTACGGATTTGTATTCTTGATTAGATTTACTGTGAAACAAGCCCTCCTGTCTCTTGCCATTTTAATTTTTATTCCAAAGAATTCCCAAGCATAAGGAAGGCTTTGTCTTCATAGGTCCACTTCCGAAATATGGTGTTTTGTATTTTTCAAGTTATCAAGCTAGTTTACATTATTTCAGTACAGAGTAGGGCAAATTTATTTCAGAGAGAGAGAGAGAAGGAAGGAAGGAGGGAAGAAGACACATTTAAACACTACTCACAAAAGATGTGAGGCCTAATAGCAGACTGAATAGATAAAGGCTGTTCAATGTATTTGTAAATGCTGAAGATGAAATAGAATCAATGAATAAAATATTCTAATCAAAGCCATGAAGCCGAGAATACATCCACTACCTTTGTTCAGGAACACATAAGGACAATGAAAATAGTTCCTAAACTGTCATTGAATAATACATTATATGGCTGAGTTATTTTAAATAGAACTTTATCATAACATCTTTTTTATAAACCCTAACTTTTAATGAATGCAAAATAAGTCACCCAGCTTGCACAGTCCATAATTTCCAAATCACCAGTGCCTCATCATTAAATAATTCTTTATCACATTTTAAAATCCTAAGTATATGAAAGTATCTTTCACTGACAGTGTGTTTCTAAGTTTACCGTTTTCACACATTATTTTCTGCAACTTTTGCAGGGCTAACCTTTATGTATCCTTATCAGTGAGGTCAACATTTAATTTTTTTATGACCCCACGAGTAGGGCATAGTCTCCTTTCTCAGATGGGAACATGCCCCATTCTTATCCAAGAATGTCACGTCTCTGCCTCTGAACTCACAAACGCACTCACTCTATGCGTGGCCATGCCCCGGGATCAGGTCCAGAAACAGAAGCCCACACCTGCTCTTTCATTTTTAAAGCAACTTTATTTACCCATAAGATCCTCTCAAGGGCTCAAGCGACAGCATCAACCCTTTGCCACGGTCATTATTTCTGTGCGTACCAAAAAGCACTCCATAAGATATTAACTGCGTTTGTGCCTAGGGTAAAACATGAGGCAGGGATTTGACAGCGATCTGTGCAATCACAGGAGATTTCCATTTTGTGCTTCTGAAGGTGCAGGCAAAGCTGTTTTCTCAGCTTTCCCTCACAGGGCGAAGGTGACCATACTGGTGGGTGGTACAACCCCCTCACTGAGATACCAGGCTCTGGGATCATGGCTGAAATGTTTCCCTACCTTAGCCCTTTGATGCTTGTCTCATGTTTCACGAATCAGAAGGAAAGAGGAATAGACCACTCTGTCAACACGGGCCTCCCTCTAGATGCGAGAAGGGTTTCAAAGGGAAAAAAAAGGGATGTGACAAAGAATGACAGTGAAATCCGTGCAATATTGGGAGAGCACTGAAGCTGAGATGTGAGGCATGAAAAGACCCAAGTTCCGTGAAATGTTTCCCAAGGGGAGAAGCCAAAGTCAAGTCTTCGCATTCAATAAAACATATCATGTCCAAGGGAAGCACGATGGTCTCTGAAGCCCGTATGTTGAGCTTGGTTCAAGGGACCTCAAGTTTAATAGGGATCACTCCATGTCTACCAAGGGCCAGGAGACAAAGGTGAGTAGGGAGCAGGATAGCAAAAATGATAAGGGCAATCTAATTTTCCATCAGAGGTCAATAGGAAGGGGTGGTGTGTACAGCCGCCTCCAGCAGACATACAGGAAAATTAGGGCAGGCCACCGAAGATTCTGATGGTGGTAGACACCCAAACTAAGACCAGAACAAGGGTGATCAGGCAGGGGGAGGAAAGCCAGAAGAGATGGAGTGAATGCTAGAGGAAGAGGGAGAGGCTGGCAGTGCCAGGGGCCACCGTGGTACCCAGAGGCCATTTAAGGGGAGCTGCAAGGAATGGAAAGAACACAGCCCTGAAATTCAGAGCTTTTTGTTTGTTTGTTTGTTTGTCTTTTTCCTCCGTGTGTGTGTGTGTGTGTGTGTTTTTCTCTCTCTCTCTCCCTCTCTTTCTTTCTTTTTTAAAGTGGGTTGTCACTCTGCTGCCCACGCTGGAGTACAGTGGCATGATCATGGCTCACTGCAGCCTCAACCTCATGGGCTCAGGCAATCCTTCTGCCTCAGACTCCCAAGTAGCTGGTCAGTAGGCGTGTGTATCATCAAGCCCGGGTAATTTTTTTTTTCTTGTAGAAACGAGGTCTTGCTCTGTTGCCCAGGCGGGTCTTGAACCCCTAGGCTGAAGCAATCCTCCCACCTCGGCTTCCCAAAGTGCTGGGTTTACAGGAGTGAGCCACTGCAGCTGTCCCTGTGTTTCATTGTAGATAGCTTCTTTTGCTTTGTTTTCAAGTTCACTCGTGTCTTCCTCTGTAGCATCTAGTTTTTTACCAGCTCACCTAGTATATTTTTCTCCTCAGTGAAATGCAGAGGGGACCCCTGTGTCGATGAATTGCGTCCAGCCCAAAGAGCAGTAGGGACAATGAGTCACACAGGTCAGTGCCACGTGATGACCCTCCAGACCAAGTCCTGGGATCCTGCCACAAGTTCCCTATGGTGGCTTTAAATAAACAAAGACAGCAAGGTGCCTTTTGGGGGCAAAATTCAAACTCTTGCTGTCATGCCAAACTTTTGAAAGCTCCTCTATGAGAACTACTTTGTGTAATAATGACGTGCCTTGATGTCATCTTCTGTGTGCATGTGTGCGTGTTTGTATACATTTGGGAAGGTTGAGCTGCGCTGCTTGGATCAGTGAGTTTACACTTTTCATTAACTTGAGAAATGTGTGGACATTATTTTTTCAAGTATCTCTTCTGCTCCTTCTTTCTTCTCTCCTTCAGGGACTCCAGAGATGCATGTAATGAGGCCACTTGAAATTGTTCCACAAATCGCGACTCTTCATTTTTTGTCAGCCTTTTTCCTTTCCTCTGGGTTTCATTTTTCATAATTTATTTTACTCTGTTTCAAAATTACTGGTACTTTCCTCTGCAACGTCTACCTTTTACTAATCTCACCCTGTGTATTTTTCTGCTCAGACATTGATGTTTTCCACACTAAGATGTTTGATGACAGTCATTTTTATACCTTCTGAGTATCTGCCTATAGCAGGCTCACTTTTTTTCTGTGGTGTTTTGATCATTTGGAATACAGCTAAAATAACCACTTCAATATCTTTATCTGTCATCTGTGTCACTTTGGGGTCTGTTTCTATTTATCAGCTTCCCATTATGCCTTTTTTTTTTTCTTTTCTTGGTTGGCAGATATTATATATTTTACCTTACTGGGTGTTGGATGTTTCTGTATTCCTATATATTTAAACTTTGTTCCAGGACACAGTTAGGTTACTTGGAAACAGTTTGATCCTTTCAGGTCTTGCTTGCAGGCTTTGTTATTTGGGCTCAAAACAGCCTTCAGTCCCTGACAAAGCATGCACCCTCCCAAGGCAATGCCTTTCTGTGCAACCAATCAACGTCCCATGAGTCACTACGGTTTTTCTCATGTGGGAACACATGACCTTCCTGGCCTTGAGTGAGCACCTGGGACAGCTTCTTTTAATCATTTTGGGTGGTTCCTTCCCCAGCTTCAGGCAGTTTCTGGTACACAGGCGAGAGCCCTCAGCCAAAGACACGAAGAGAGTCTTCCACAGGTTTTTGGAGTCTTCTCTGTCTCTCTGGGTGGCTGTCTCCTCCCTGATACTGTGCTGTGAGACTCTATCCATTTGACCTCTATGTGGCCTCAGCTCCATTAACTGAGCTCAAGGATGTGGCCAGGTTCTTCCTGGGAAGTCCCCCAAACATAAACACACGCACACGTGCACACGCACACACACACAGCAGCCTGGAGACGCCTGGCAGGAGGTGGGGGTGATTAAAAAAAAGTTGATGCTGTCTGTTTCCCATCTCTGAGGATCTCCACCTTGCACCAAGAAGATATCCAATGTCAGAAATCTCTCTTTCTTCCTCCCTCCCTCCCTCTCCCTCTTCCTCTTTCTCTTTTTCTCTTTCTCTTTCTCTTTCTTTTGCCTATTTTATTTTGTTTGATTGTTTCAGGTAGAAGGGAACTTCTGTCCCTGTAACTTCACCTTGGTCAGAAGAAGAATTGACATAATCGATACATTCTTTTCTAAAGTTATAAAAAGACCTTAGGTAAATGAAGGGAAAGTTAGACAAAGCAGAGAGTCAGTGAAAACTTGCATCCCAGGGTCGGGCATGGTGGTTCATGCTTGTAATCCAGGATTTGGGAGGCCGAGATGGGAGGATTGCTTGAGCTCAGGAGGTTGAGTCCAGCCTAGGCAACATATCGAGACCTCGTCTCTACAAAACATCTAAAAAGTAGCCAGGCATGGTGGTGCATGCCTGTAGTCCCAGTTACTTGAGAGGCTGAGATGGAAGCATCACCTGAACCCAGGAGGTCCAAGATGCAACAAGCCATGATCGTGCCACTGCACTCCAGTGTGAGTGACAGAGTAAGACTTTACTCAAAAACAAACAAATTTTAAAAATGCATCCAAGAATGACAGCATTAAATAAATAAAACAGAGAAGAAGAGTAGTTGATATTTATTAATAGTTTTCAGAGTGTCTGGCACTATTGTAAGCATGTATATTAATTATTTTATGTATTACTCTAAACAATTATTTCAGGTAGGTAATTTCAAAACCCTTACTCTATTGATTAAAAAAAAACAAAAACAAAGACAAAGAGAAATTGAGTAAATTGCCCAAGAAAATGTAATTTTCCAGAACTGGGAGTGGAACTTAACTCGTATAAATTTAGAGACTGTACTCTCACAGCATAGAAAAACATCAAAAGCTGCTCAGAACAAAACAGAAGCAAAAGGGACTTCAAGGAAGAAAGATAATATGAATTTAATAGCTTTATTAGATATCCAATATTAACATAATTATTAGTCACACTTTTTTTTTTCCTCACGGCCAGTGCAGACTGGGAAAACAAAACCACATGTTATTATAAAACCACAGATTGCTGTATCATGCTCCATTCTGCAAACATACTTTTGTCTGCCTCTCTGAAGACTATAATTCAGACACCCTCCCTCGTGGTCCTAAAGTGTTTCAATGTTTTAGACAACAACTGGGGCAAGTGTATCTTTTTTGTGTGACTTATGCGATGTTTGTGCTCAAGAAACCTCCCAAAACTAACAAACTCCACTCTATAAATACATAGACAGAGATGCATCATCTACCCACAAATTTTATCTGGTAGTTCAGCTAGAAATATGTTTTTTAAATAACCGAGATTCACCCTTTCGATCTTTTTACACCATCCATCTCTGGAACTATTGCACATGACATGCAAAAGCCATGTAATACCACTGCAATGATGTGAGTGGACTTCCTCTACCATTCCTTTTCTTTTGAGATTTGGTATAACTTTGTACGGGCCATTGTACCATATGGGATGTAAGTTTGTGGTAGGATATAGAGGAACAGGTTGTTTGTGGCTTTTGCGTCTGGAAGACCCCACAGACCCTCCACGGGAGCTCTGAACTTACCCAGTTCTGCACTTTCCCCAAGACAGGTGAGGTTTTTCTCAGGTGCGCACACTTTCCAAATCATCCCAGTCACCCTCCTCCATCCCATGCCCTCCATCACCTGGGTCGGCATCCCTGGACCAGAAATCTTTCTTAAAGTGTCTTTGTACAACTTTTGTGATAGAAACAGAGATAGTAGAATATAAGCTAAAGAGGAGAGATAGAATTAAGATCCTCTAATTTGAGGTAGAAAAGAAAAAGAGCTATATGCAAATCAACAGGGACACATTAGAGCGTGTATCAGTCAGGTAGTCTAGTGTACACTGCTCAGTAACAAATATCCCTCAAACCTCAGAGGCTGCAGCAGCATGGGTTTATTTCTTGCTCATGTTACGTGCCCATCTGGGGTGAGCTTTGATTCTGCTCAATGTTTCCTTCAATCTGTGATCTAGTCTGATGGAATCACTATCTGAGGTTGCCAGTCTTCACGCAGAAGGCAAGGCCAGATTAGGAGATGCTTCTGCTCAGAGATGATGCACGTAATTTCTCCTTACATGACATTGGCCACACAAGTGATATGACACCAGCAAAGTGCATGCTTGGCTTAGAAGGCCCTCCCAATTTTCCCATCAGACAAGACGCTTGCAGTTCCACGGCCAAGTCTGATACCCCCTCGGGAAAGAATGAATATGTCCAACAGTAATAAAATCTATCACAAGGATAAAGGGATTTCCCCACTGCAACAGACTTCATGTGGGACTTTATGTACCCAGGCTGAGGACCTCCCTGGGATATCAAGGCTGCAGACTGCACAGTCCTGCACAGAGAAAGAAACCCCACGGTATACGTTGGATTGCAAGAATTGGCCTTGGAGCGACTAAGCCATTGTTGTCTCTCTCAAAGTGCAGGCTTGTGTGTAAGAGCTGCTGACACCAAAGACCATATACACAGCAGAGTGAGACCCGACATTCCTGGGTGGCTGAATAACTATCCTGCACGTGGGTCTGAATCACTCAGACTGGCATCCACAGAGTAGCAACTCAACCCCCACTCTGTTCTGTCCACGTAATACAGGTGTGAAAAATACGCAACATAGACGTCATTCGATAAAAAGAATAAAAGCTGTGCTCCTACCGGCGGCTTAAACAAAGATGTTCTCTCAGTTTAATGACCTCACAGCCCTGGGGAAACCAGGTAAAATGGAGTTTAATTGTCTCATTCAAGAAACGGAGATTATTTTATTCACATAAAAATGTCGTGGACAAAAAAATATATAATTGCCGAGACCATAGACAACACCCAGGAGGGGAGCTCTCTGAATCGGTAGCAAGTTTAAAAGCTTCGCTTGCTTCTTTTGAATGTGGCACTGGAAATCATCAGTTTTCGCAATAGAATTAGAAACAACAGAGAATTACTCAATTGATTCTACAGGAGAGCGCTGACTTACAGAAGGCTTCTGCGCAATGTGGGTGATTCTGAAAACAGAGCACGTGCCTCGGAGATGTCTCAGTTGTCTTCCACGGCCGCTGCAGGCAATGACACCAATGCAGCAAAACCGCCCATGCAAAGAGCCTTCTCCGATTTTGGAGCAGAGTCCCAGGCTGGGAGTGTTCAACCCGGCAACTGCCACTGCCTGGAAAGCTTCCCCTGCCTGGAGACGAGGCTCTGCTCCGAAGGGCCTGCTATTATTGTTGCTGTCATTTCATTGTTCTAGACCTTCCCAAATAGTTCACTGGCACATAACTGCATGTGGTGCAAAATGTTTTACAAGGTAATTGTACGTCATGCTTACAAGAGAAGACCAGAAATTGAATCCTCCATCTCTGTCTCTCTCTCTCTCTTTCTCTCCTTTTCTCTGTCTTTCTCTGCCTCTCTCTTAAATACACATATGTAATATGTAAATATACTACTACCTAACCACATGCTATGTGTCCACCAATTATATTATGAGCAGGTCACGCTACATAGGAGAAGACTGTAAAAACATAACCAAAATGC
This sequence comes from Tarsius wallacei, assembly GCA_963574415.1. NCBI lineage: Eukaryota > Metazoa > Chordata > Mammalia > Primates > Tarsiidae > Tarsius > Tarsius wallacei. The sequence continues at coordinate 25,761 of CAUYQG010085317.1, read as the reverse complement.
AGCATTATAAGCACGTAAAAACTCCAACAAACTCAGTTTGGTCACATGAACCTCTTTTAGGACTGTCTCGAGAGAAGGGGTTCCCCAGGGTCATACCCCAAAGCAATTCTGTGGATAGGGTAGGCAGAAGAGACCAAAGATGATGAGAAGTGGCCAATACTGGGCTGGGAAACCAAGAGAGTAGAATCAGGAATGAGGAGTTAATCAAGCGTTGAACAAGATAGAATAGGGGCTGAAAATAGGTCGCTGGATTCCCTGTGTCTTAAGCTGTGGGTGACTTTTTAAAAAGCAATTTAGGGAGAGTTGCAAAGTTAAATTGCAGTGACTGGACAGTTCATCCAAGGCATGACGCCTGGTACACGGCAGAAGGACCACGTCCCATATGTTCCACATGGGCAGCCCCCTGTCTCCTGGAGGGTCTTCTCTGACTCTGTGATCCCCTAAATGTTAGACTATGACCCCCTACGAGGAATGCGCTGTACACTGCAGAATCACACATGTGCACACATGCTGCACATGAAGGCCACTGGAACAGAAGTTTCATTAAGGAACCACGTGTGGCCAGGCTCGGTGGCTCAGCCTGTCATCCCAGCTCTTTGGGAGGCCGAGGTGAGGGGATCGCCTGAGCCTGCAGGTTCAAGATCAGCCCAGGCAACCTGGTAAGGCCTTGTCTCTACAATAAATCAAACATTAGCTAGGCATGGTAGTGCATGCCTGTGGTTCCGGCTATGGTGGCAGTGAGAGTGCCACTGCACTCCAGCCTGGGCAACAGAGTGAGACTCCACCTCAAAAAAAAAAAGAAAGAAAGAAAAAAAAAGGAAAACCTGTATTTATCAAAAATGATATATGCTTTCTATCCTATCCTATCCTATCCCATTGCATCCTATTTTAAATCCGATGATTGCAACCAACTAAAGTAATTCCACACCACCAACAGGGTTGCAGCCAGTGTTGAATAAGCCCTGGCTAGCAGACACTGGTCCCCAGAGCCTGCAGATGCCTCTCCAGCTTCCCTAGGCCTTCACTGGGAAGCTGGGGACTGGAGGCCCCTGGTCCTCAGGAGTCAGGAGACCTGGGGGCAGAGGAGGCCCAGGCAAGTGGGTGCTCGGTTCCAGAGACTCCAGATCTTTGCAAGGGAAGGAAAAGGAGAGAGGGAGAGGGAGTCGGGGGCCAGGGCAGCAAGGGGATTCCCATGTCCCCACGTGGGATTCCAGGTCCCAGCTCTGTTGCTGAGAGGACATGGGGAATCGGAATCTCCAAACTCGGGGTCATCTTCCTTCAAGGGTCTCTGCTTCAGCCCACTGGTGCTAACTGAGCCGAGGGCAGACGGCCTAAGGATGGAACGCTTCTGGGAGCGACAGGGGAGGCAACTAAGAAGGCAGACCCAGGTCCCAAGAAACTGAACAGGCAGGACACGCTTCTGTCCTTCCCTGACCCTCTGCTGCTTTTACTCTGCTCCTGTGAACATGCCAGAAACCTTACTCTGGTGCACTTTCCTCAGCGCCCCAGGCAAAAGGCGGAGACTCGGCATTTCTCCATGGGTCCCCAAGGAGGAGCTTGTCACCTGCTCCTCCCAGGAGGAATGCTGAGATGACGCCAACGGAGGATGGAGCTGGAGGGTAGCACTCCTTCACTTGTTTTCCATGGTGGTGGGGGGATGTCCCCTTCCTGCTCATTCCTGGCTCCTTCCCCATGTCTCCACTGTCTAAGAAGGAGTGCAAGGTACGCACAGTGACTTTGGTGGGTGCGTAATAGGTGTCAAAGGGGACCTTTCTTTCTCCCTGAGGCTACATCTTGCTCTGCCAAAGTTAAAAAAGGAATGTACATGGGTCCCAGGGAAAGCTCCCCAGCTATGCACTCTACAGGTGGCACCTGGCATCACCGGGCTCTACTCTCCTCCCCTGGGGACCCACACATGCACAAGGACCCACTCGACGCGCTCTGGCACTTGGCCACCGGAGGGTTGTCCACGTTCCGAGTCCCACACTCGCTGGCTCCGTTGTTCTCTTGGATTCTTTCTTCCTCTCCCCACTTCCAGCTGACCTGGCAGTGAACCTAAGTTGAATCCTTTGGCTGCGGTCTAGTTAGTATTCCATCCTGGTGTGTCCTCGGTTACTTCCCCTCGTGGTGGAGAAGCTTCCGCTGAAAGAAAAGTGAGATGACGCAGGGGCCGCCTGGGAAAGGATGTTGACAAACAAGCCGGCAGCACATCACTCCAGGGTCTCGCCCGGGACAAAACCGTCCTTCCTCCGCCCTGTGCCAATGCAAACCAGAGATGCTTTTTAGTCTGTACCAAAGGCAGAAAAAATTTTCAACACTATCCACAGCGACCATCATCAGGTCAGCCACATCCTCTCCTGTCTGAGGAGAAGTTGGGTCCAGGATTTTTAAATTTCTAAATCTTTCTCAAAATAGATGATCTAAAAAAAAATACCTTGATAGGATTAAAGGCTGATTTCCAAATAGAGGTCAGACATGCTTGAATATGCTATTTATTGCACTCACATATACACTGCACACACGCACACAGGAACTCTAGAAACAAAACACTTAACACAGTATTGACTTGATACAAATATTTATTTTGAGGCAAAATGGTGGTGCTAAGCACGGAACTTTCCATGAATCTAGGTCACAATGTGAGATAGATGTTATTAGATCCATTTTTAAATTTCCATTTTTTAAATTATTTTTTGCTTTTTAATGTTTTTATTTGAAAGATGTGGGGTACAATTCAGGGCTAGGTATTCAAATCGTCATTATGCAGGTACCCTTGTTGATGAGGTGCTCCACCAACTCCCCTGGCAGTTTCCCACCACTGCCATCTCTTTCTTATAGTATTATGATAACTGTTCAAAGTTTGCTTATGAGTGAGAACATGTGGTCCTCAGTTCTTTGTTTCTATGATAGATCACTCAGTATTATAGACTCTAAGTCCAACAAGTTGCTGCAAAGTTCATAATTTTGTCCTTGATGACTGTGTAATAGTCCATCATGTATATGTGCCATATTTTTTTATCCTATCTTCTTTCTATGAGCAGCATGGTTGGTTCCATGTTTTTGCTATTGTGAATAATGCTGCAATAATCATGCATGTGCAGATATCTTTTTCATGGAGTGATTTGAGTTCCTCCAGGTATATTCCCAGTAAGGGGATTGCGGAGTCATATGGAAGGTTGATTTTTAGATCTTTTAGGAATTGCCAAACTTTCTTCCACAAAGATTATATTAGTTTACACTCCCACCAACAGTATAGAAGTGTTCCCTTTTCCCTGCATCCTCTCCAGCATCTGGTGTTTTTTGAGTTATTGGTGATGGCCATCCTGACTGGAATTAGGTGGTATCTCAGTGTGGTTTTAATTTGCATTCCTTTGATGACTGGTGAGGCAGAGCATTTTTTCATGTATCTGTTGGCTGCTCACATGTCTTCTTTTGAGAAGTACCTATTCATATATTTTGCCCATTTTGTAGTGGAACTGTTCTTTTCTTTTGGCGCATTTAAGTTCTTTGTAGATCCTAGATGTTAGGCCTTTGTCAGATATACGGTGGGCAAATTTTTTTTTCCCAATCTGTGGGCTGTCTCCCTGCTCTCTTGATGGTTTCTTAGGCTTTGCAGAAGCTTGTCAGTTTGATGAGGTTGGCTCCATTTTATAAAGGAAGAAATAGAGGGACAAAGAGGCGAACTAACTCATCCAGAAACACAAATACCGAGTGGTATATTGAAGACATGATTCCAGTCTACATGCTTCACTACAAAAATATATCCACTCAGCATTTAATACCCAACTCTATGGATCTCAGAGAGCCACTGTTTCATATCGGCCCTACAATGATTGTGCTATAGTGTCACTTTGTAGACATCATATAATAAATCAAATACTGTTATACCAACAGCAGCTAAATGCTATTCTTCAAGTACAGAGCATATGGAAACACAAAAAACAATCATCTAAATTAACTCCGCAAGCCAGAGGACAGAGCTAGCTTCAGTGAAAGGCTTAGAAAAACATTACCTTGTTCATTCACCAGCATAGGGGAAATGACAGAAATTGGCTGCCCTGCCTTGTTTTGAGAAAACCTCTCTCACCGTAGCACACGGGAGGCGCAAGTCCAAACCAGTTATTCCCACTGAAGGTGGCCGGCTCCATCCGTCTATCCTTATAGCTCTCAATGGGTCTGTTGGGTGGAAAAAGAAAACTCATTTTGATTTTTTCCATTTGTCGGCAGTGTTAAGGATTAAATGGGAATAAGCCGAAGGCATTTTATTTTGTGGGCAAAGAAAAAACAATCTGGTCTGTGCCTGTTTGTGAGTCCTTTGGCTTTATCTTGGCTCTCACCTGGAAACCTGGATGTCAAAAATATTATCAATTTCCGAGCAGTTCTGATAACCAGGCAGCATACATGTAAGGGATTCAGTTTATAAGAAATAGATACATAGTCTTCTCTAGAAAAAAAAAGCCGTCTGATTTTACTGGGATTAGACAGCACACAATACGTTCACTTAGAAACTTTTCTTTCTCACACACAGATGCAATACAAAAAAGCTTCAAACAAAGGGATCAAGAGCTTCTAAATAAAGAAATCTTCCTGATGCCCAAATCCTGTGCCAGCAGTTACACATCCTTTAATATCTGTTCTGAAGGATAATCTTTTGTCTTATATCAGGGATACAGGCTGGAGCCATGCAGAGTTTTTACTTTTGTTGTTTGTCTTAAAAGCACTCCTAGCCACTTTGCTTTCTCATTCATGATACAAGTTTGAAACATCTCGATTTGACTCAAGCCTCTTCTACAAAGTTCTCGTTTTTGCCAGTGCTGATAGGAAATTTTCTGACTGGGCTCTCGGCCATTTTTTCTTTTTCCTGCTATCTTTTTCTGTTCAAATCGTCACTCAAACTCTGACCTGCCAAACCCTATGGGACATGGGATTATACCAGCCCACCTATACTGTTCCTAACTCACAGGTGACTGAGTGCGATCAGGACAGTTTTTGTTATCCTAGCACATAGTGACGTTTATGCTCAGGTCTTCGCTTCAGGGAGAAACACCTCTGAGCATTTCACCTCTGTTTTCTAATTGATTGGAATAATGAGCAAGGTTCAGAAAACCATTTAACTGGATTGGGTTCCAGGTTTTGGAGATTTCCCCAAATTTTATCTCCTTCTTCACCTGGCGGGCCCCTTTGGCATTCCATCAGGAGCGAGTTTCGGCGTATCATGGCATGGAGCCGGCGGCTTACATCGTAAGTGCTCATTAGATATTTGCTAAATACACACTCAGATGAAAGGAAGTCATTTTTGATGGTGATATTTCTTTTATTTTTTACATTCTAGATTTCAATTTTCTTATTTTAGCATAAAGCATACACACAGAAAAGCACCCTAAACACAGGTATGGCAGAGTGAACCATCATATGGCGAACATTCGCCATTCAAGTAAGACAGAACTTCCTAGGGCCTGCCCCTCTCAAAGACCCTTCCCCAGCCTGATTTCTGGGGTAACCATTTTCTTACATTTCTTTCTGACTGAATCACTCAAGTGTGTTTCCCTAGAAGGTGTTGTTTAGAATTGCCTATTAAAGCTTTTTTTTTTTTAAGCTAGACTTGTCTTTTAAGTCTCTTTAAGTTACATTATCTTCCACATCCCTCTATTTACCTTATGATGTATCTGTTCCAAAATTCTAGGATGCAGTATTTGACCAGTATCTGGGATGCAGTATTCCAGCCTGGATTTTGCTGATGGCATGTTCTCTGAGCAGTTCAAGTCATCCCTCTGTCTTTTTTTTTCCCCTGTAGATGGACAGTTGTATCCAGAGCCTTACTGGACCCACGTCTGGCCCCTTTGGCAAGAGAATGGGTGGTGTTCTATTGGTTTCATCAGAAAGCTCAGAATATTACAAGTTTATGCATTTCTAAAAATAGCTACTGTTTATGGTCAAAGACTGTATCCATTCCTTCACCAGGGCTGCAAAAGAATTTGGTGTTTTGTTAACTGGAATAATTGTAAAAATTTAAAAAAAGATTATCTCTTTTTAAAAAAATTCATCTAAGCTACATTTTGGATTTTAAAAACCAGGACAAATGCCTAAGTCTTTCCTTGCATTTACCTAGTTTTTAAGACAATGAATTTTTCTGTCTTTTTTAAAATGCCAGTAACCAATTGTTATTTTTTAATGTCATCCTGACCTTATGAAATTTTTTTCTTTTTTTTTAAATCAATATTTTTTATTTTAAAATTTTGGGGTACAGTTAAGGGTTAGTTATACAAATATGCATTGTGCAGTTACCCTTGTTGATGAGGTGTGCCCCCCATCCCCAGTCAGATATTGACTACCGTTAATCCCACCTCCCTTCCCCTCCCTCCCCCCCGCCTTAGTTTCCCACCACTGTCAATCCTTTTCTTATAGTATTACGATAGATGTTCAAGGTCCACTACATGAGTGAGAACATGTGATACTCAGTTCTTTGTTTCTGTGAGAGATCACTCAGTGTTATCGACTCTATGAACTTATGAATTTAAACCTGTCTATTGGGCTTCAATTCATGACAATTTTTATCCCTTCTGAAGCTCAAATTGTCCCACATTTGGCCACGGGCATTATTTATTTATTTTGCTTTATTTTATTATAAAGAAGTGGGGTACAAGCAGGATTAGATACATAAGTAGTCTGTGCGCAAGGGACATTTGGACCTCCCACTGGTCCTCACTTCCCCTGATTTGGGATCAGGTCCCCTCAGTGATGATATGTGCCCCACCTGCCCCGCCCACAATGAGTCTGTCAATCGTTGACAGCTTCCTTGCTACCTAGAATGTCGAGATGATCCAATTCCATTTCTTTTCATGGAAAATAGTAAGTCAAGGCCCCAGTCTCAGCATTAAGGTCATTCATTACTACCTAGTTGGCCATTGTTGTTAGACTTTTTCAGTAGAAAGAGCAAGGAACAACAAATAGAGAGATGGGTAGTTAGATCCCTTCATTATCTATTTAAAGATGAAATGCTTCTTGGGTACCAACCAATGTTTTCCATTTAAATTTAGGTCTAAAGTATTCGTATTTCACCTCTTTTATGTTAAATTTCTGTTTCCTATCTTTCATACCAAGCATCCTGGCTCTCAAAGACACAGATGATAATACATTTATAATATCTCAAAAGCACACATTGCTTTCCCACATTGCACAAATAAGTCTCAGAATAACAAAGCTGCCACTGCCAATTTTGGTTTTTATTAGTTAAAATGTATATATGTACCCTCATTTTCTCTCCAATTTTTATCTCGTCGTCTATCTACATTGCCATGTCATATGACTGCTTCACACTATGTGCTCTCTTAGTCTTCATGTGGCCTCAGTTCTATCAGTAATTATGCATTTATTTCTCAATACTAGAATTATTTTCATCTTTCTGTTGTCACTTTGTTTGTCTGAAGCTTCTTCTCCAGTAGATTCTGTGGGAAGAGATCAGGGAAGAAAATTTCCTAGATCCTTAAATGTTGGTAACAGCTTGTCTGTGCCTTGTACAGTTGAAGATTAGTTTTGCTAGATATAAAATACTTGGCTCACATTTCTTACCTTGAATATTTTGAATATGCTACTCTATTTTCTTTTGGCATAAAGCATTGCTGTCTGAAAAAAGAAAAAGCTGGTGATAATCTAATCTTCCTTCCTATATAAGTCATGTCCTATTTTGCCTAGATAGTCATAACAATTTTTTTGCAAAATTCAATAATTTGTATACTGTTAAAAAATGCAGCCGCTTGGTTCTTGACATGTGATGTCTCTATTTCTCTCCTAGACTTCAGACAGTCTTTCTCTTTCTTTCCCCTACTCAATTATAATCCTCTCAGTGGTTTCTCATTAATACCAGAACGTGTATTGGTTTAGTCATTTAAGTCATGATGTGCTATTTCAGTTTATAGGTTCAAATCTCACTTTTAGTGGAAAGAAAATTTTTTTCTAATGCAATTTTTAGTATTTATTATTTTACCTTCTTTGATTTCGCATATCAGACACTCTTATTGGCTGTCTTTGCCCATCTTCAGTGTTTGCCACTTATTCTTTTAATTGTCTTCATTTATTTTTCCCCCCTTTAACCTTCTTTTTCTCAGAAGCCAGTAAAAATTTTATCTATTCAATCTTTTTTAGTCTGTATTTCTAAACATTTTATTTCATGTTTATATTATTTCAAATTTTTTTCACTCAATTCTGAATTTCTTGTCATCCTGATTTATGTTCTTTTCTGTTGTATCCTTTTCTTAAAATTTTGATCTCAGTTTGATGTTGCCATTTGCAATTTTGCTGTTTTCCACGGATGCCTTTTTAAAATCACGTTTTCATTTCTGTTGAGACGTTATTCTACTACTTACTATCATTTTTTTTTAAATAATTTTGTCCGGAATTTGACCTCCATGCTTTCTGATTGCTTTACGTAAATGTAGTTTTTCTTCATTTTAGGAGACGCACATGGCTTTTATGACTTGTAAAGAGCTCCTTCCTACGTTGGTTTGTATACTGTTAAAAAATGCAGCCGCTTGGTTCTTGACATGTGATGTCTCTATTTCTCTCCTAGACTTCAGACAGTCTTTCTCTTTCTTTCCCCTACTCAATTATAATCCTCTCAGTGGTTTCTCATTAATACCAGGCTCCAGCCTGGAAGGACATCCTAGAAGACCAGTTCCAAGACTTTGTGGGGTCTACAGTTAGCCTCTTCAGATCTTACAAGAGACCCACACTCAGAGTTAAAAAGATCCTCCCAATTTCAGTTTGCCCTTCAAAGTTAGCATGCTTCCCTTGCCCTGTCTACTGGCCCTTGGAGGGGTTTTTCTGTCCACATCCCCATTGCTTACTGACATTCTCTCCCAGGCGGGTGCTGGTATCATGCTGGCCTCCTGGCTGACTTGCACCCTAGGTTTGAGTGGGGGATTTGAGAAGATACCATGTTATTTCATTTTATTGTAAAGGTTGTTGGTGGCTTTTTTTATTTTTTTATTTCTATTTCTATTTTTATTTTTTTTGAGAGGGAATGGGGAGAAATCTAACTGCCTAATTGCTATTTTTATGTAGGGATTCAGGATGGCCCCAAACTCTGCTGGTTCCATCAACACCATCTTCTCAGAATCCTCAGTGATTATTTTGCAAGGTCTTCTAGTTACCTCATAGATGTATCATGCTGCCTCAACCACATTCTGGATTCTTTAGGGGTGAGGAATTCAACCCAAATCTCATGTTTTATGTACCAGAGAAAGCCTAGTGTATATGGCTCAATAAATGTGAATTATATTAAATGCATTAAGTTGGGGAAATTTAGACCTGGAAGGAATTTTAAAGACTAACTAGTCTGATGTTTTCAATTTATAGCAGTGGGATTTCTGTTCTAAATATTTTTTCTGAATATGTCATTTCTCTGGGTTTTTTGGTGTTTTTATTAATGGAGGGTTTTTTTAAAGTATAACTAATAAATCTGTCAGTCCTTTTGAGTTTTCTGAGGTTAGGGCATTATTAGAAAAGCTTTATTCTGTCTAAGTTATCACGAAAGAAGTCCTCATGTGAACCTGTATTATTCGTATGTTTGTTATGGCTTATTTTTGTTGTTGTTTTTAACATTCAAGTGTTGAACCCAGCTGAAAGTCATTTGGGTGTTGGCAATGAGGAAGGGAATCTCACTTCATCATTTTTTTCCGGCAGATAATAGCCATCTGCAATTGTTCAAACACTATTTATTAAATAAACCGTTTTTCTCAAATGATTATAGATGTCATCTCTATAACATATAAGCATCTTGCATATACTCTGTTGCTGAATTTATTTATTGTTGCTCCTTATTTCCTAAATGTATGCATTTTATTTCTTTCTTTTATCTAACTATGCTGAAAGCGTCTCCAAAACAACATTACATATGGTGATGATAGTAAACATCACTGCTTATGTCTGGTCTTATTAGGAATTCACCTCATGTTTGTTTTCAAACATAATACAATGTTGGATTGGGGGTTGATATACAGAAATATTTGGATTCAGCTACTTTTTACTTACTCCTACTTGGTAAGGTCTCCTTTCTTGTTAAATTAAACATAGATGTTCAATTTGAATTAATAGTTCTTCAGCTCCAGTGGAGATAAGCTTGCTTCTCTTTACTACTTTCTTTTAATAATCATAATGATATGATTTTTCAATACTGAGTCATCTTTGGGTTCCAAAAACTAGGCCACCCTGCTTCTTCATGGGTGTTTTTAATATAAATTTGAATTTGTACACTAATATTTAATTTCGAATTTTTGCATCATTATTTTTAAATGAGATTGATCTGTAGTTTTGATTTCTTCTTCTGTCTATGCTAGGATTGTTAAAATAATTTGTAATTCTTTTTCCTATACTTTCAAGCAGTTTAAATGTCATTGGAGTTATCTGAATATTGGAAGGCTGCTGGAATTGCCCTATGAGCCTGTCTAAGCCTGCTGCATTCTAGAAGGTAGCATTTTGTCAACTTTTGCCATTTATTTCTTTGGTAACGTGTCTCCTTTTTTATTCCTGTTATCCAGGGTCAATTTTGTTAGTGTTTCCAAATCACTTATCTATTCAGACTCTCAAATGTATGTGCATAGGCTTAATCAAAATAACCTCTTATTGTTAATACTTTTTTTGGCATTTCTGTTTTCCTTATTTACCATTTCAAAATATGTGCATTTGTGCCGTACCTCTGTTATTTCTATGATTAAGTTAGATGATGGTGTTATCATTTTTTTTATAAATTACGATTTGTTGTTGTTGTTTTGAAACAATGTCGTGCTCTGTCACCCAGCCTGGAATGCAGTGGTGCGATCATAGCTCACTGCACCCTCGACCTCCTGGACTCAAAGGATCCTCCTGCCTCGGCCTTGTGAGCAGCTGAGACTACAGGTGTGCACCAGCACACCTAGCCAATTGGGTGTGTGTGTGTGTGTGTGTGTGTGTGTGTGTGTGTGTGTGTGTGTGTTAAGACACGGAGTCTCCCTATGTTGACCAGGCTGGTCCTGAACTCCTCACCTTGAGCAAACCTCCCACCTCATCCTCCCAAAATACAGGCATTATAGGCATTAGACACCATGCTCGGGGCAAAGATTCTTATTTCTTAACAATTACGCTGACAATTTTTTTTATGATTCATAAGTTTCTGCTTTTATTAGCACCTTCCATTGCTCTGTTAGGTGGTATTTTTTAATCTTCTTCAATTCGTTTAGTTGTGTGTTTATTGCCCTGGTTTTTATTCCTCTTTTTATTAATAGCAATATTTAAGGCTATTAATTATCCTTTCAATGTTATTTTCACTCTGTGGCATAGATTCTGATGTACCGTGTTTTAGTACCATTATTTTCTATGTATTACACAATTAGTTTTTATCCTAGAGTCGAAATTATTGTTTGGGTTTATTTGTTTGGTAAATATAGATAATTGCAGGCAGTCATGCCTTTGTATATTTTCTACATTTAAAATTAATTTTTTATTTAATTCTCTTGTGACCAGGACAACAATAAAAGTCTGTCACTCAACAATTCTGAAAAAGCTAATGGCTAAATGTGACTACCTTGCCTAAGCCCACATCTTCTTCTCCCTGTCTCTCTTCTCGTGTCTTTTTCCACCCCCTTGTGTGTAAACATTTAACCCACTTTTAATTCTAGACCCATTAGTGTCTTTAAACAGATGAACTCTTTTCATGAAGTCTTTATACAAAATACAGAAAATAATGTTAATTATTTACTAAATATTAACTCTACTAAATTCTGATGGATTTAAATGTTACTTGTGAAATTTCAAAACACCAGTGATAATTGGACCTTAAACTTGTGATTTTTCCATATAAAAGCACCAAACTAGTGATTTTTTTGTGATAGTAGAACCTTCTTTCTTTCACTTGAAGATCATGATTACAATCAAATAATCTTTATGAGATTTGACAACACATATCATGAGTGAATTGAAAATTGTAGCAAACTAATTGATCCCAGTAATTTCCTTTTGCTGAGATAAACTATTTGAGTTGGAAACTAAAGTGTGCCATTGCTCTTATTATTCGTCCATGGGAGAGAGAAAATGCTCTTAGGTTATGATAAACTTTCTGTTGACACAAAATGTATTACTTGTATGACGTGGTCACAGAGATTTAGGTCAGGAGTCAGTGAGGCAGACTGATCCCAGGGACTTAGGAATGGACAGACGGTCCTATAGGCTGGACTCTGCTGATTATATATTTTCAAGTTAGGCACATTTTTCTTCTAGAAATTTTCTCTTGGGTAAGCCTTTTTTAAACAAAAGAGGCAATCGGGATGAACAAGAATAGAGTGAGAGTGGAGTGATTGATGCTTTCTTGATATTAATATGGACGCTGTGATCGTTTTTAATTCACTGAAATGAAGGTCACCATTATCATTTCAGCTAATTGTTCCTGAGCATATCCACCTTACCACCATGTTTCATTTAATCATCACAACAACCCTGTGAGGTAATTATTCTCATTATCCTGTTTTGCAGATGAAGAAATGACAGCACATTTTTATTGTACGTACTAAGCACTTCAAACACAGTAATTCATTTAACAACACAATTTCAAGTGTCGAGTACTGCCTTATAATAACAATTTGGGGTTTCTAATACGCTGTTGTTTTCCATCTGTTAAAGAAGCTCCCGTTGACCCGAAATGGACGTTGGACGTACATCCTTCATCTAATCAACTTTTAACTGTCAGGCCTTTTTGTTTTGTTACCGAAGGACTCAATTTCAGAATAGCATGCTCTGCAGTCCTTTCTCTTGTCACTGTTGTGAATTGCTGATTCCTCTTGTCGTGTTTCCTGACGACTGACCATTTTGGACCACCTCTCATGGCAGGTGAAGCAGAACAGAGAAGTAGATATCACTAAGGTTATAAAGCTAACACACAAAAATATGCCATCATGGCCATACCAGTCAGGTTGAAGCACTGAAAATATCTGGATGAAGGTATCTAGTCTCATTTAGAATATCTGGCCCAGAACACATGATTTATTTAGCTAAAAGCAAGGGAAAATATCCACAGCTGAGCCAACGAAGAAAAGAGAGCACAGAAAAATGATTGAGGAAACTCCACCTACTCCCAGCTGGCAACTATAGCCAGATCTTTCTTTTGCGTTTCTCTTACTTTGGAATGTGTCTTTGATGGATCATGAAGGATAACTTTCACTGGAATTAAAGAGATCAAATTAAGGTCCTACAATTCTCAAAGTCTGTGTCTAGAGTCTATCACATCGTTTACTGTTAGAGATTTAAGTCAAGTTCCAGCAGATCATGGGTCATCCGTGTGACACTGAGCACCCATTTGACCTCTCTGTACCTAGGTTTCCTTGTCTGCCTCAGAACCTCTCTCAGCTCTCCAATTAGACAGAATTCCTGGCCCTTTACCAGATGTTCCCCCCCAGCACATGGAGTAGTTTTAAATATAACCCCCCCCTTCACTCAAGAATCTCTCTAAACTGCTGCACACCTATGACTGTTACTAAATCTCCCTTCTGATGCACTGATCGATGGAACCAGCAGAATCATCACTCTCCCCTCTTTCAAAAGTGAGGCAAGCCTAGGCACAGGCAGAAAGTACTTAGACTATAAACGTTAAATAGAATATCCACTTTTTTCCCGATTGAGGTGACCACTCACAAAGCAGAGCTAGACAGCCCCTGATCTGGGCCTCTTGGGCAGACAGGACTGACCTCCTCCCCTTTGGCTCTCGGAAATGGTGCCTTTCCATCAAGCTGGAAATCTCTCCTCTCCTGCTGGTGTCATCAAGTGCCATAATGTACACGTAGCGTATTCGCCAGGGATCACTTAGCAACAGAACCCTATGTTCTGCCAACTTGCTTTTCATGCTGACAACCTAGATTTCACAGAAGTTGCGTGTTCTAGAAGACTTTGCAGACCCGGAAGGGTGACGAAGGGATGTCTCATCACAGATGCAGACAGAGACTGGCACTGGCTTCCCTGTTTATGATTTCTGGGGATATTTTAGATGTTATTATAATGGCCCGGCCTTCAGAAACAATTTATTTTTAATCACCGGCTATTAATCACAGTAGATTGACGTCAGTTAGCTCATAAAGCTGACGATATAAAGTGCTGTATTTGTGAAGAAATATCAACTTGTTTTCAGCCACAAGCATTAAAAGCCAGCATAAAACTAATGTGTTGCCAATGGGGTATTTGTAGTGCATTAGCGATGTCTGAACACCTTGTAAAAAATGAAGCTACATCATTTTATTGCAGAAACATTCGTTTCAAGAACTTAGATTTTTCCTGTGGTAAAGAATGGAGGCTAGTATCTGATAGGTGATTGGATCTTGGTTATTTCACTTGTCTTTACTCTTGCTGTGTGGAGACAGGAGGTAAACATGGTACAAGGGGTTTCAGAGTAGAATGATGTTACCGACGTTTGAGTATAGTAAGTGCTTCTCATCTTAAGTCCGGCCCTCATAAAATGATTTATTTAAGTATGATTTGTTTTAAAGAGTATCTAATCAGAGTCATAACAAAGTACACAATGGACAATAGAGTATTGTTCTTTGGAAGGAAGTCATTGCTCCTCATTTATTATTCCACACATATTATAGTAAGAGATGAATAAAATTAAACCAATTAATTGACTGATGACAGTTTAATCTATTTTCCCTCATATTTCTTCATGAGATTACATTATGATAAGAAAGAAAAAAATATTGTTCCTTTTTTTTCCCCCTATAAGCCGTACTTAAATGTGGGTTCGAATTCATCATAGTAAAATGATCCACCAATTATCCAAAATTCCTCACACCAGCCATTGCAATAAATGAACTGAAGTTCCTGCAGGTAAGTTTCCAGACCAATTACATTTTTTTCATACTTCTCTTTTGAGGTATACGGGACTAAATTATGAAATGGCTTATTTTACATTCAGACGTTCTGTGGCTTACAGAAATTAATTGGCTGGTGGCAGTTTAACAGCCAGTTGATTGGCAAGCTGGACTTCCCTTTTGCTCCCACTGTATGTTCTGAAACAGCCCAGGCTTCAAGCTGTTTCTGATCATCATTCATCTGACATGGACCCATGGAGCAGCTGTCATGTACCAAACTTCAGACAGAGGCAGAAATGCGGTCAAGAGGCAAGCTTTCCTGAAGCTTAAGCTCTACTTGGCTGAGAAGGGAAGCTGTTGGCTCTCCAAGAAGTAAAGGTGTGAATAAAGAGAGAAGCCAAGGCAGAGAAGAGGACAAACCTGCATCACACAAACGTTGAAACACTCCCTTGGCTAGGGGTGCCAGTGCCTTCACTGTCTGTAAACTCTTAGAATGTGCTTCACAACCTGGCTCTTCCTTCTATCCTGTTCTGGTGGGTTTCTGGGAAATGTATGTACACAACTGCATGCATTTGTTCTGTATCATTTGAACTTTCCAAATGGTTGCACTGAATCCAACATACATACCTGAAGCACCCCTCTCACATGGGTTGATTTTGTGAGCATGATCTCTCTCTCTCTCTCTCTCTCTCTCTCTCTCTCTCTCTCTCTCCCTCCCTCCCCTTTCTTTTAAAGCAGATATTTATAAAAGACAAAAAGTTTTCTTTTTACACATCTTATAATGAATGCATTGTGAAAAGTTACATAAGCTGCCTGGGCACAGTTGGTTTCAATTATGTCTGCAGTGTTGCTGAGAAAAGTCTCCATCTTACTGTTCCTGTTTTAATAATTAAGTCTTTCTGGGTATTTATTTCACGCTATCACACTGAAGTAAAGAGAGCTACAGGAAACGGGAAGATGGTCGAAACAAGGAAAGTCCGAGTGTGACCCACCTCAACGGTGATTTATTAAAGAATCACGTGTCTGAGGCCATGTCAATCGGGCATGACATGAAGCTCTATCAAAGGGATACTGAAGAGAGATGGACTGGTTAGCAGCATGTCCTTATTGGCTTATTTGGTGCCCCAAATCTAAAAGAAAATAAATTTGGATACTCTTTATACAGTTGTTTCACATACATTAGAATAAAAATGAAAGAAGAGAAAATCAAAGGAGAAGAAAGTATCTCTTGTTCTCTCTCTCTCTCTCTCTCTCTTTCTCTCTCTCACACACACACACACACACACACACACACACACACACACAAACACACACACACACCCTTTGCCAGGCACCAGGCCATCAAGCAAGCTGAAACGGTTCAAATAATAACTATGTGGACTATTTCTAGTTTTTCAAGTTGGAGCTAGTGATGTGGTGCTATTAACCCAGAGAGGGACCATTTTCAAGAAAGAAACTGTCCTAACTTTTTAGGTCTTGGAGAAGAGCGTGAGAGTGTTAGGAGTCAAACAGATGAAGGTTCGAAACCCAACTCTGATCCTTCCTTGCTGTGTCAGCCTGGACAATTTACCTAACCCTATAAAGCTTTGGTGTTTTCAAAAACAACTCACTGAAGAGGGAGATTTCCATCATCTAGGGCATTTGTCACCATGTGAGGAAAGAATGCATCCATTTTCCCCTTACCCAGGGCTTGTGGGGAGCACCTCCTTGTTCAGTCATAGCTTCTGTTCTTTCTCTTTGTCTGTGATATTAAGGCTCAGGGTATTGCCACTCCAGGTTGGATATTAGCTGCTGTGAATTTATCTCGGTTGCTCCACTTCATGAGATTATAGCCCAGAAACATAATCACATGCAAAAAAAAACAGTATGAGGAATGGGAGTGTCCAATATTGATGTGTGTAGCACTGTCAACCCTTGTTATCTGCAGTAGTCCTGCGCTGTGAAGTCACCGCAGACACTGAGCTCATGGAGACTGAGCCATCATCCCTGGGAAAATACAGAGTTAGGTTCCTGCGAGCCTCTTGTCCCAAACTTTTTATCAAATGATCAATACATAACCTTGTTTTACTCCTTATTTAATAGATATCGTTGCTTCATCAGCGCTGAACCAGGGCCAGCGAAACTATCACTCATGCCTCAAAGAAGCATACATGTTTCCTCTGTGAGGAGTATCCCAGCATTCCTGTGCTTAGGGACACTAGACAGAACTTCAGTACAGGGAAGGAAGCCATTTTAGTGCACAGAGGCCATTTTGGGCAGCAAAATCACCAGCAAAAGTCTCAAAAAGGTGAAAGATGTGGCAGTAAAGAGAGCATGGAAAGACCACTCGCTAACAGGACGAAGGTTGAAACAAGAAGGCAGATCACCCCATCTTTCAGTATATGGCAGTCAAGTGACAAACAGAGACAAAGATCATAAAAACCTGAGAAAGGTCATTACAGAGTTGAAAGAGATTTTTGGCACCTAAAACACCAAGAAGCTTGTGGGAGGATACAATCGCAATGTTCCTAGTTACCAATTCATCTCAGTTTATCAGGGGGAGGAAATGAGCTGAAACCATAAAAACAAAATAAAAAGTAATTTCGGCAATATTTGCCTGATTTCCGTAGACTGTGTCCTCACAAATGGAACAAAGACACAGAAGTCTTGGATCACTTAGTCCATTATTCTCATATTAGTTAAACACCCACAGCACTTGCAGACATTTAGAAGGTACTATGATAGGTAACAGAGAAGGGGAATGTAAGCTACCTGCGCCCTTATTCAGTTTGCAATCTAGTGGGTGCCACATTAAATACTATATAGGCTGGGCTCAGTGGCTCAACCTGTCATCCCAGCACTTTGGGAGGCCGAGGCCAGTGGATTGCCTGAGCCCGCGGGTTCGAGACTAGCCCTGGCAGCTTGGCAAGATCTTGTCTCTAAAATAAATAAATAAATAATTAGCTAGGCATGGTAGCATGCACCTACATAGTTCTGACTACTTGGAAGGCTGAGGCAGAAGGATTGCCGGAGCCCAGCAGGTCGACGCAGGGTGGCCATGAGCATGCCACTACACTCCAGCCTAAGCAGTGGAGTGAGACTCCAACTCAAAATAAATACATAAATAAAAATAAATACTATATCATGCCAGGCATGGTGGCTTGCACCTATAATCCCAGCAATTTGGGAGGCCGAGGCAGGAGAATCATTTGAGCCTAGGTATTCGAGACAAGCCTAGACAACATAGTGAGACCTCGTGTCTACAAAATAGATATTTAAAGAGTAGCGAGGTGTGCTGGTGTGCATCTGGAGACCCAGCTACTTGGGAGGTTGAGACAGAAGGATCGCTTGAGCCCAGGAGGTCAAGGCTGCAGTGAGCCAGGATCATGCCACTGCACTTCAGACTGGGTGACAGAGTGAGCCCCAACTCAATAAACAAACAAACAGATAAATAAATGAATACATAAATAAAAGGAGTGCCAAAAATTATACACCTTTTAAGTACAATGTTCACTCAAAAGATAGCATTCATCAAACCAGGAGGTCAAGGCTGCAATGAGCTGTAATGATACCACTAGACTGCAGCCTGAGCCACAGAACAAGAATTCACTTTTTAAAAAATTAAAAAATAGAAAAATTTAAAAAGACAGTAAGGTGTTCTGTATTTTTTAAGAATGAAGAAGATCATATTTAACTATTTTATTATTATTTTTTGCTTAATCTACAATCTGCATTTAGTCTCATACTGGATTTGAATTATCAAATCCGTATGGATAGAATTTCTCAGAGTAGACCCAAAGAGCAGGGAAGCCTGAGGAATGAGGCGTTTTGGGTGGAAATGCCACTCTGGCAGATTCACACTGCTCTTGAGGAAATTAAGAAAAAATAGGAGGTGGAATAAAATAATAATGTTGAGAATTTCAGTGACTGAAAGGATCAAACAAGAATCATGTAAACATTCTCAATTTAGTTTTCAAAAATAATGCACTGGGGTTTCCTTATTCAAAGTGCAGTCAAACAAGCCCGAGTGTCTTTCCAAGGCCTCACAAGCACACTTTGTTTCTGCAGGACTTTCTACAGGAGCACCGAGGAAGACAGGCATATAATGATCATCCTCATTTCTGAAGCAGGAAGTCTAGAGATCACAGAGGTGGCATGATGCTTCTGAGATTTTTCCACAAGGTCAAGTCAGCAATATGGTTTGTGAATGAAGATGGAAGAAGGATAATTGTGAAGCCAGGCCGCACCAGGCAGATAAGACTCGATCCTTCTAGGCAAGTGGCCACCAAGAGAGTGAGACAATTGTAGGACGTGGAAGACTGGCCTTTCTTGGATTATCTTCAGAAATTACTGGAAAAAGAAGGTTTGCCCTGGACTCTGTGTTGGGGGAAAATCCAAGTCTCAAAGAAAAATCAGGTTTATAGATATGTCAGGGTCAAAGGAATAAGAACAACTGCCTCGTTGAACTCTACATATCACTAGGAGTAATAGACTGCTGCTATTATTATTCCTTTAAACATATTGATACTACAGAGAATATATAACATATCCATGTATGTGTAATTAATACATGAAAGAATCAAGGAGATAAGTTGATAAATTATGTTTCTTTTTCATTTGTTTCTATGTTTAGTTTTGTTGCTTTTTTAAAACGAGATTTCAAAAATTATACCAACTATTTTATTAGGATACAGACCACTATTGGAGAAATAATATAAAAGAAATATATTATTACAGATGTGAAAGTGACAAGACACTGTTTTGAGACTGAGATTTTAGTGATCATCAATATCAAACATTAACCTTTTTTCTTTAAAAATATGCATTCAATCCTAAATTGTTCTGAAGATTTCAGATCTGAAGTTATGATTATTCTCCACGAGGATCTTTGAACATAAGCCATAGAAATGCCTGAAAAAAAAGTAAGATACTAGTTTTGATCTATCAAAATGACAAAATGAAGATAAGTATGTGACCTATATTGGTAAGGGTTCACTTTGAAACAGCTACTAACAGTGTGAAGATTGTGGAAAGGCATGTTGGTAGTCAATATTAAAACACTGCAGTCTGGTGCAGTGACTCACACCTGTAATCCCAGCGCTTTAGGAGGCAGAGTAGAGAAGATTACCTGAGCCCCACGCCCTGGGATTCAGCCTGGGCAACTTGACGAGACCTCATCTCTACAATAAATTAAAGAAAAAAGGTGGAGGATTAGTGCATATCATATTAAGCAATTATGTTTCTAAAGACAATTTGCAATGAACAGGTAAGTGCACAAAGATTTATCTACCATGATAATCAGAGCAGTACTCTATACAACACTAAAAATCTGGAAATAACTTAAATGTCCAAGACTTACAGTATATATATATGCTACCATTAAGTCATGTTGTGCTTAATAACATAAAAAATAGACAATTTTTAGGAGAAAAAATCAATAATAAAACAATAGCATTTCTGCTGTATAGAGAATGAATATTTGCACGTGTATGTTTATGAACAGAAAAAGAAAATAAACATATGTACTGTTTTTAAAAGTTTCATAATGGAAAACTTGCAATGTATGCCAAATATGCCTAATTGTATAATGAACTCACTTGGATTTAATAATTATCACTCCACTACCATCCTCCCTCCATGTAAATCCCATTTACACTTTCCCACCCCAACTGCTACCAGTAAATTATTTTGAAGTCATCTATTACTTCATTTGTAACTATTTTATTTAAATAGTTAAAATATAATGACTCTTAAAAATCAACAAATCACGCTATAATTATCAATCAAGATAAAACAATCTAGTAATTTTTTAATTATATTAAATACCAGTCTAATCATATTAAATGTCAATTTAAATGCTAACATGTTTCCAATTATCTGTTTGTCTATCTACCTAACATCTAGTTAGCCATCATCTATTATCTATCTTTCTGTCTGTCTGTGTCTATCTGTCATCTGTTCGTCTATCTCACTATTTATCATCTATTTATTATCTATCATCTATCAATCTATCCATAATCTATCTATCCATGTTAGTATTCTTAAGCCAGAATTCAAAATAAAACTGACACCACCATGGCTGATTATGTCTTCTCAGTCTCTTTTAAATTTTGTATCATTCCCCCCCCTTTTATTGCTATATATTGGTTGAAGAATTTTGTTGAATTTTGCTAATTGCATTCCTCTGATACTGTTTAGCATGCTTTTCTGTCACTTATGTTTGCTAAAAACTCATGTGAGCTAATCCATTATTTTATTGGGAGTGGTAAAATGATGATATTTTAAATATATCACTATTTTTTTCATTCTTAAACCAGAAAATTTTTACAAAATGAAACTTCACCTCATCAATTCTGTTTACATTGAGCTTATTTGGGAAAGACAGGATAAATGCTTGAGGAGTTCCTTGGTTCTTTTGGTTTGTTTGTTTGTTTGTTTGTTTGTTTGTTTGTTTTTTACCAGTATGCCAAATAATTACTTTTTTCTTTTCACATCTGCCAAAGAAACAAGAAGGCCAATGAAGTATTCTTTTATTTCTTAATATTCTGAGGCAGTGGGGTTTAGGATCTTTATGTATTTTGATGCAGTGATTATTATTTTTGATGTTCGTGTTGTCCATTGGCCAGCGGGGATTTCTTTAAGTTGACTCGAGTCTTTCTACATTACTCTAGTAATCCTGGACGGCTCTCGTACTGTGAGAAAGCCTAACGTAGCTCTTTAGTGAGACTCCTTGGAAAAGCCCTGAGCCTTGCATCAGAGTCAGGTGCTCAGCCACTACCCACACCTCTATTCC
This sequence comes from Tarsius wallacei, assembly GCA_963574415.1. Lineage (NCBI taxonomy): Eukaryota > Metazoa > Chordata > Mammalia > Primates > Tarsiidae > Tarsius > Tarsius wallacei. The sequence continues at coordinate 4,167 of CAUYQG010085317.1, read as the reverse complement.
CTGTGCCAGCTCCTGACAGCCTCTGACATCAGCTCTGGGAAAGACCTCAAGCCCAAATCTCCAACTGGGTCTTTCCTAAATTGCTGACACAGAGAAGTGGAGAGGAAGAGATTAAAAATGACTGTTGTTTTCACTGGCAATTTGTTACACATCAATAAATAACCAAAACAGAGTGTAGTAAATATCCGTGTATGTGTTTAGCATATGCATGTATAAGTGTTTATATGGGTGTGATTCTGTATATATATCACAGATATACAGACATTATATGTATATATACAAATTAAGCCAATTTCTATTTGAAAGGCCATCTATAAGTAGAGAGAAAAAAGGTCAACAAGATTGAAGCTACACTTCTTCACATATAATATATTTTGAAGATTTAATTTTGCAAACGATATAAATGTATTTTATAAGAGTACGCCATTTTACAAAGCATTACCTACAAATTGGTTACATTTTTATTCAACTTCAATTTAAGCCACCTTAAAGGCACTGAGGAAGGCGCCTTCTCCATGAAATTTTCAATTCTGCCCATATCTCAGGAGTTTCAAACAATAAGAGAGCTCAACAGCTTTTAACTTCATCCCTCGTGTTTAAGCTAAGTCTGGAGCTATGAAAGGGTCTCAGAACCTGATCACAGAGGTAAGGGACCTTCTCAGATGTAGGATAGCTCTCCATCTTGGCTACAGTGTTTGGGGTGTAGGGTTAAATTATCTTTCTTTCCTATTTTTAACGAAGCCTAGTGGTATAACATAGCCTAATACCCTTTGAAGGCAAACGAGACTCGCAAGATTGAAGTAGTGACCTTCCTTTGTTTACGATACTTTTGTTCCACAGGGCTGAACTTTGCACAAGCTCTGTGCAAAGGGCCCCCTGTGTCACTGCAGCCAGGATCTCAGGACTACATTCTTGAGTGATAGCTAATTCCTAGTGCAGGCTCAGATAAGTAACTCAGTTGCTAGGTACATCATGTCCCGATAGGCAATGTGGAAAAACCAGTCCTTTGCACCATCCACCTACACGGGATTTTCAGGGCAGGCATCATTCTCGCTAAATGGCAACACTGTTGCCCATGCTTTGATTTGTTCATAGTTTGTATTCCATCCAGTCAGAATTTACTGGGCACATCTATGTGCTCAATGCTGTAAAAAATACAAGGCCTGCACCAAAGAATGGCACCAACCAAGAGTCACCGTCGGGGATCAACATTTTGATCCAGGAGAGAATTTTCATACACTTTCCTTAGCAACGCCCAGCATTTTCCCAGGAGATTGGTTTCTATTACTGATTCTAAACCACCGGTGGTTGTTTTCCAGGTTCCTGAATGAATAACAGTGGAAGTGGCCACTGGAAAAAGAAGAGAGTTAAAGACGGTCGCTGATGGAACCCTGACCTTCTAGAGGGGGAGGGAATGTGACCTCACATTCCTGCACTCCACCTGACCTCTCCACATTCCGAGAACCGACCTCAGGCGAGTTCATGCCAGAATATCACTTGAGAACTTTATTAGTCTGTGATTGTAAATACTTTAGAGGTAACTTAGTAAACCTGTGCTTCTGTCACAAAAACCTCTTCCCTAATGAAAGCGTAGCTTGGGCAATCTTGGTCAAAACCCTGCCTCTTCTGTTTTTAAATTGGTGAATGGACCGAGCCCAGCCCATTTCCTGAACTCAGACTATGACAACCTTTGTTGGCTTTGAGCAAAGATGTTTTCTTTCCGTCACTGCACAAATACTCATGAATAACTACAATGTTCTGGAACACCTTTTCGGAATTACTCACTTGGGCTTTCTTTAATCTTCCATTTTTTTCTCATGAAAAGATGTTAAAGATTATTTATTTTCCAAATGAATACCTGTAACATATCTCCTAGCATCTTGTGAGATCTGGAGATAGAAAGTAGTATAATAATTAGCATTGCAAAAATTTCCGTTCTCATTTCTATTTATTAAGCAAATGTTCTTGGAAAGGCTCTTAAATTATAATTTATATATTACACATACATACATATTCTTAGAATTCCACTCAGATTTTTCTGCATAATTTTAATGCCTTAAAATGCTTACATTTGCATTTAGCTACTCTTCTGAAGATTAATAGAACCAGCAAAAATAATCACATTATAAACGATTTAAATATAGAATTTTGAACATACATGCCCATTTTTTTCCCTTTTCATTTTTTTCTCAGATATCATTTGGCCTGGAACCTCAAAGATTTGAGGAAACAAAAATCTAAATTACAAATTGCCTGCATCTTCGTTTTTTAATCTCTGCCTTCTTTGTCCCTTGATGATTATAAATTTAATTCTAGGCACCCTGGTTTGTAGATAATACTTGTGGCCATTCATAAAGGGCAACCATTGTAGGGAAACCTAGGAGAAAAGAGTGACAGCCAAGGGCAGGGGCCCTTTCAAAGGCTGTCCCTGGCCACAGATGGTACCAGCCCCTGGTGAAGCAGTGACCTCTGTGGTACAGAGAGATGGATACACACTGGTCTTCTGGTCAACTGAAGCTTAGCATGATATGTTTTCTTTTCCCAACCTTTGGACTAAAATGTACTCTACCTTAATAAGAAGATACATTCAGTATATATGAATATCCTTTATATTTGATGGTGAATAATCACATAATGACCATAAATGTTCTGAACCCTAAATATGATTATATAACACGTAGATCGGTGTTTTTCAAAGTGTGATCCCTGGATCCACGGCAATAGCAAAGCCTTGAGAAATAGTCCAGAGATATAGTAAAGTTGCAATAAATCAGAACTGGGGGCAGGTGGTAAAACCTGAGAAATTGCATTTTAACAAATGTTTATCAATTTTGATGCTCGCTGAACAAGTGACTTAATTTTAATCATGCCACAAGGAAACCGCATCGTAAAGAAACTGCTGTACAAGACAATTGAAACCATAGCACTTCCACCATGGAAGACGACGACCATGTTTTAGACCCCATCTCTGATTACTGGAGTCAAGTAGCATAGTGATGACACAATAATGCTTTTTTCTATTTTAGAACTAGAGTGGAAAAAAATAAAAAAGTATCGACTGCTACATTAGAGGTTTTCTGTCGTGTTATGCAGTCACCATATATTCACTGATCTGTCTTCTCTGAGTCTCAACTTTCTTCTTGGTTAAAAACAGAGAAGCTAGGAGGGAGGACCGCCTAAAACCAGAATTTATGTATTAATAACTGTGTATTTATTCTTCCATGTTTAAACTTAGTCACCTTCAAAGTACTCTCCATTTCATCCAATACACCTATTAGGATGCTTTTTCCACTGCTCAGAACAGTTTTTGAAGTCATCCATTTTGATGCCTTTTAGTGCTTCTGTCATTTTTTGTTTTGCCCCTTTGGCATTGGCTCAGCATTTCCTTTTGAGAACTTTTTTCGTCAGAGAAATCCCCCAAAAAGTCACTCAATATGAGATCCGGTGAATAGGGAGGATGGGGGATGGGAGTCATACCGTTCTTGGTCAAAAACTGCTGAACACACAGTGTGGTGTGGTCAGCTGCACTTGCAAATCACCCATCATGAAAATGGACCAATGCACTGAAATAATCTAAACACAAAAAACAAAAAACAAAAAATTCACAGAAGCCGAATACAGCCTCTCACAACAACGCTAGCTAGTCCACAGATGCCAATGGGTTCCTAGAACACTCACCTAGCAGGGGAAGCCTGTACTATAAGAGGCTGCCCTCCAAGAGATAATTAGGTTCTTTGGGGGGGGTCTCCCCTTGTATGTGCAAAAGAAGTAGAAAGTGAGTGGTTCTCTCTTTGTCCAGGGAATCTGTTCTCTGGCTTGGAAAGGTGAACGCATTTGCACATGAAGTGACGGATGGCATGTGGCGTCAATAGCATGGATCTAGAATGACAAAGGCAGGGTGGGCAGAAGGATTCTTCAGCTTGTCTTCATCCACCTTTTCCTGCACCAATTGCACCCTGGCTTCGGAAGATTCCCTGTTAACAGCACTGCCACACACAGCACAGGAGACAACAGGAACGCTTCGGTTCTGTGGTGACTTCCTCCAAGAATAGCATCTAGCCCTGTTGACCACAGCAGCCTTCTGGAAGCACTCTTCTCTTTGTTTTCATGACACCACCCTTTTACCGGCTTTCCTTCTAATGATATGATCTTCTGTCTAAGCTCTGT